>CM034705.1:4698093-4712298 GCA_020142125.1 Phrynosoma platyrhinos
AAAGAATTTTCCAACATAGAAGGGTACATGCATAGATTTCAATGGAGAGGTTGGATATGTCTTTCATCTCCTTCTCCAATATTTCTCTCTTAACTTGAGACAGAGGCTCAGCATTGTGGGGGGGGGGCAGGAGACCCCCATCATTTGATGGGGTGTGTGTCCAGTGAAATATTTCCATTATTGATATTGGAATTGGGATGTTTAAGATTCTCTTCCTGTCCCCAAATGCTGCTTTCCAGTAGTGTAAGGACCTTGAATTGTGCAGAAAGTGCAAGTCTTGAGAGTTTAGGAGGAGACATTTCGGGATGCAGCATCTTCCAAAATTGGGGCCAGGTGAGATGTATAGATCGTCTTTGAGGATGAATGGAAAAGTCCAAATGTTAGCAGCTTTGGTTCCCTCTGCTTTGCTTCCTACTCTCTGACAACTTCTCCCTGCTGAGAGGCGTAGAAAGTGCGACCAAAAATAGATTTAGAAAGTGGTGGACCAAAGAGTTGAAAAAAAAAATAGGAGAGGGAGAAAGAGGCAGGGTCCATGGAGGTACAACAGTTGACATGCAGGGTGATTTCTTAAAATATATATATATTGGTACCTAGTTTCTCTATATCCTCTCAGTTTTATCAACTAACAGCCTCAGACACTGCAGGACTGTAACTGAATTGTATTGCTTGAGCAGCAGTGGTGGGTGCAAGAATAAGGGACCTAGTTTGCAAGGTTTATGGACCTTTGTTTAAATATTTCATTGTTCATGGATGGTAGGAATTCCATAACCCTCCTGCGTCCCCCATATCTTCCCAGATGGGTGAATGAAACAGTGATTGAATGATAAGAGAAAAGAAAAGAGACACAGAGGAAAGGTTTATTTCTCAGACTTTCTCCCCCCCCCCCCCCCCAGCTTTCCTTGCTGAGAACCTAGGCATCCCTTACAGCTCTTGATTATTTGATTAGATTCCTAGTCCTGGGTGGAAACTGTAGGACTGTATCCTTCACAGTGCTTTGAATAACCAAGGAAATGGGGGAGGTGGGGAAAGGCCAGGCAGAGAAGGGGGGCAGTGATGGGGATGTATGGAAAAGGGGGAGCCCAGCTCTGGTTTGGCACAAAGGGGTCTTTGCAGCGCTGGAGAAGAGTTCCCTTGGCAAGAGATCTCACACATTTCAGAGATGGGGTGGGAAAAAGTAAAAGGGGAGGAGAGTGGCAGTCAATATTGGATGGGGAGGCTAGGTCTGGGAAGTGCCAGATTCATGCAGCCAGCTGGGAAAAGGAGCAGGGCAAGACTGGTAGAGTTAAGTAGGGCACGGGCTGTTGGCAAGTTGAAGCTTCCCACGTCTGTCTCACTCCCCTCCCCTTTCCAGGAATCCATTTGGGGGGCTGGGACACAGCAGTGAGGAAGGGGAGAGATCTGAATAGGACAGCTTGGCTTTCAGAGAGCCCTGGTAGATATGGTGATGATGTCAAGGTATAATGGGGAGGCAAGGGATAGAATAAGAGATGCAGAAAGGTAGAGAGGAGGTGCTTGTGGATGATGGAGGGCTTCACATCCATTCAAAGGGGGGAACTACAAAGAACTTGGCACTGCGCTGCTGAGCTTTTTCCTTGCTCTGTGCTGCCTTCCCAGCTGGCCGTTTATCTTTTATTTCATATATTTATTTATTAAAAAAAACCAGGGCTCTGTTTCTCCTTCCTTGCCTCCCTTAAGGTTTGACTGTAGGTGCCGAAGCTGGGGTCCACGGAGCATAAAGATGCTGAAGGGTGTTTGGCTGCTCAGTGTGTTCACAGTGGCTGGGATCTCGCCGACGGAGAGCCGCAAACCTGCCAAAGACATTTGCAGCAAGAGCCGCTGCCCTTGTGAGGAGAAAGAGAACGTGCTGAATATTAATTGCGAAAACAAGGGATTTACAACAGTCAGCCTTCTCTTGCCTCCACCGTCAAAGATCTATCAGCTCTTCCTCAATGGCAATGCCTTTGCTCGCCTCTATCCTAATGAGTTTGTCAACTACTCCAATGCGGTGACCCTTCACCTGGGCAATAACGACATGCAGGAGATTCGAACTGGGGCCTTCATAGGCCTTCGGACCCTTAAGAGGCTGCACCTCAACAACAACAAGTTGGAAATCCTACGGGAGGACACTTTCCTAGGTTTGGAGAGCCTCGAGTATCTACAGGCTGATTACAACTACATCAGCACGATCGAGACAGGGGCTTTCAGCAAGCTCAACAAGCTGAAAGTGTTAATCCTCAATGACAACCTCCTGTTGTCTCTGCCAAGCAATGTTTTCCGTTTTGTCTTGCTCACTCACCTGGATCTCAGAGGGAACAGACTCAAGATGATGCCTTTTGCTGGTGTCCTGGAACACATTGGAGGCATCATGGAGATCCAGCTGGAGGAGAACCCCTGGAACTGTACCTGTGACCTTCTGCCCCTTAAAGCTTGGCTAGATACCATCACCGTCTTCGTTGGGGAGATTGTTTGTGAGACCCCTTTCAGACTGCATGGCAAAGATGTCACCCAACTCACCAGGCAGGACCTCTGTCCTCGAAAAAGTGCTGGGGACTCTAACCAGAGGGAGAAGCATCCTTCCCATTCAGACACACACATCCAGAAATATCCTCCAACAACTAACTCTGCTGTTGGTGCAACAAGGGCTCCCAAATCCAGCCGTCCACCTAAAACAAGGAACCGTCCAACCCCACGGGTCACAGTGTCTAAAGACAGACAGATTTTTGGGCCTATCATGGTTTACCAGACCAAGTCCCCAGTGCCACTCACTTGTCCTACCGGCTGCGTCTGCACTTCTCAAGGTTCTGACAATGGGTTGAATGTCAACTGCCAAGAGAAAAAGATTGGCAACATTTCTGATCTCCACCCCAGGCCCACCAGTCCAAAGAAACTCTATCTAACAAGCAATTATTTGCAAACTATCTACAAAACAGATCTCTTGGAATACAGCTCGTTGGATTTGTTGCACTTGGGAAACAACAGAATTGCAGTGATCCAAGAAGGTGCCTTTTCTAACCTCACCAGTTTACGCCGGCTCTATCTCAACGGCAATTACCTTGAGGTCCTGAACCCTTCCATGTTTGAAGGACTACATAGCTTGCAGTATCTCTATTTAGAGTATAATGTTATTAAAGAGATCTTGCCACGTACCTTTGATGCATTGGGAAACCTTCATCTCTTATTTCTGAACAACAACCTGCTGAGGTCCCTCCCGGACAATGTGTTTGGGGGCACAACCCTGACTAGGCTTAACCTGAGGAACAACCATTTCTCTTTCTTACCTGTGCGAGGGGTCCTTGATCAGCTTTCAGCTTTGATTCAGATTGATCTTCAAGAAAACCCTTGGGATTGTACTTGTGACATCATGGGATTGAGGAACTGGATAGAACGTGTCACTGAGCAAAGCAACCAGCAGTCAGGGACTCCGGTTGTCATCAACGAAGTGATCTGTGATTCTCCAGTCAAGCATGCTGGAGAACATCTCAAGACCCTGAGCAAGGAAGCCATCTGCCCTGAAAATCCCAATATGTTAGATGCATCCTTCTCATTGCCAGAGCTGAACACAGATGTGCCCCAAGCGTTTAGCATCTTTCCCAGTTCCTATCCAGAAATGCGGACGGAAGTCCCTCTCTCTGTCTTAATTCTGGGCCTGCTGGTTGTGTTTATTTTGTCTGTCTGTTTTGGAGCAGGCCTGTTTGTCTTTGTTCTCAAACGCCGCAAGGGCATGCCAAGTGTGCCCAGCAGTGCCAATAACCTCGACGTAAGTTCCTTCCAGTTGCAGTACGGGTGCTACAACAGCGAGGCGCATGATAAAGCTGAAGGGCATGTGTATAATTACATCCCACCTCCTATGGGCCAGATGTGCCAGAACCCTATCTATATGCAGAAGGAAGGAGACCCAGTAGCTTACTACAGAAATCTCCATGAGTATAGCTATAGTAACCTTGAATCTAAGAAAGACGACTCGGCCAGCCTAGCATTTACAATCACGGCAGCCGAAATGCTAGAGAAGCAGGCTTTTGCAAGGGAACCAGAGCTGCTCTATCAGAACATTGTGGAAAGGGTCAAGGAACTGCCTAGTGGAAGCCTGGTCCATTATAACTTTTGCACCCTCCCCAAAAGGCAGTTCACGCCTTCCTATGAGTCGAGGCGACAAAACCAGGACAGGATAAATAAAACGGTTTTGTATGGGACTCCCCGGAAATATTTTGCAGAACAATCCAAACCTGACCTTCCTTTACTTCAAGGGAAACTACAGACTGAACCAGACTACCTCGAAGTTCTGGAGAAACAAACTGCCATTAGTCAGCTGTGAAATGGGGGGTGGGTGGGTGGGAAGGAATGAGAAGAGCCCCAGGGGATTCATTTATGGGGAGGAGATAAATCCTTTTTTTAATATATATATATATATATATATATATATATATATATATATATATATATAACTAACCCAGTTTCAGACTTGACACACCAATGTGATTTGTCAAATCCTCCAGGTTTTGTTTTTTTTAATGATTTAAATTCTGCAAAAATCCTTATATTATGCCAGGACTATGAAGGGTGCTTTATTTCTTATTATGATCCCTTTTAAGTTATTTTCTTGCATTCCAGCCCCTTAAACATTGAGGCTGATTCTTTATAACAATAATTTTTGCCTTGATTTGTTTTTTTATGGGGGGGAGGGAAGGGAAGAAGGCAGAAAAAAAATCTCACCTCACCCCCCCCACAACATACATGCAGATATTAAAAATAATAATGTATTAAATAGTTGATATCTCCAAATATTTCATCCTCTCTTCTTGCCTAGGCTAGACTCTCTTTCCTCCTTCCTCCTTTTTTTGTAAATAATATTGTCCGTACAGCTCTTTCAATGACCAAGTTGAGCCACTGGGTGTCACCTTTTTTTGTGCGTGATTGTTAAAGTGCCTTTGCACTTTAAGTATGTTATTACTTAATTGTTGCGCTTAGCTTTGATAAATTTGAATCTATTTTAATGTATTGTATTTTTTGAAAATTTAAAACAACAATGACAACAACAAGAAATGTAAAATAGAGATCTACACGTCGGCTGTGTTCAATCCAAAGGGCCTGTTGCTTAAGCGACAGCAACAGTGGTCCATCTTTAAGTGAAACTAGTTCGGAGACTGTTTTTTAAATAGACTGAATTGTACATTCATCCTTTCCCTATGCCAATCCCATCCCGGATCCCGTTTTACATGAACCTTTGAAATGAACTAAGAATTTAGCAATGGATTTGAGTACTCAGCTGCCTGATTTGGGAGTGAGTAGAGTATTATTATTATTATATTATTATTATTATTTTCTGAAGTCATTTAACAGAATTCCAAGCAACCTGCTCAGTGGATGTCCCATCTTCATTTATGCTGCAGCTCCTAACACCATTGTAATGTTCAGTGTTTTTGAGGTTATTTGCCTAATTAAGAAGACATTACTTTACCTGTAATATATTTTTTTCTGCATTAAAATTAGATATTTTTATACATTTAAAGACAAGAGTTGACATTTCTAATGGACATGGGGATCTTTTTCCCCCCTAGGGATCTTTTTCTGTTCATGGCATGCATGCATGCATCCTAGCAAGAGTGTCCATGTATTGTCTCAAATAAGGAAAGGTGCTTGTATTATCCTTAACCTTGAAAAAATATTTTCAGAAATTGGGTACAGCCTGCAGCCTTTTCAGAAAAGCTCTCTAGTATCTGATCTTAAGTTTCTTTGTTTTGTTTTGTTATCCAGCCAAAACCAAATGAAAAGGCAGAATTCTTGGGTTTACCCACCATATCTTATCTCTTGGGCAAAAGGATAATGTATTAGTAAATCTTTTCACATAGGACACTTAATCCACCAAATGCTGCTTTGATTTCATGGGGAGAAATGCCACACTGCAGAATTAATGCAGTTTGGTACTGCTTTAACTGTCATGGCTCCATCCTATGGAATCCTGGGATTTGTAGTTTGCTCTGGCATGAGAGCTCTCTCACCGAGAATGTCATCTCACCAAACTCCCAAAAGGTTATCTCACAAAACTATAGATCCCAGAGTTCCATAGCATTGAGCCTTTGCAGTTAAAACAGTATCAAACTGCATTAATTCATCAGTGCAGATGCAGCCTTAATGAGTGACCCAACCCCCAATGTAAGCATTTCTAAACTTCTCTAGGAATGCATTACAGGTGTGTGCTTAGTTATTCAAGGCATCTTCTCAACTAGTACTTTGTCTTGGGAGAGTGTACTGGATTATCCAGATGGATGAGTACAGTTAACCACAGGCTTAGATAATGTATGTAATTTTATGTTCTTTGACCAAATGTGGAATATTCTTCCACAGAATCCTAAAAGTTCATTAAGGATGGGATCAAATACATTGGCTCTTATGTTGGTCAGTTGCTAGATTGTTGTAGAGCAGGGGTAGGCAACCTTTCCCCCTTAAGGGCCGATGGACTTCAGCTCCCAGAAGCCTCATCCATGTTAGCCAATAGTCCCATGTTGGCCAATAGCTCCTGGGATTCTGGGAGCTGAAGTCCCTTGGCCCTTAAAGGGCAAAGGTTGCCTACCCCTGTTGTAGAGAATACCAAGTAGGCTTGAATGAATGACTCCTTCCTTGTTCTGCTGTTGGACGTAGTGACCAGTGAAGACCCCTCTTCTTGTTTCTGTTCTTGTCCTTCGCTGTCCTTCACTGTCCTTGTCCTTCACTGGGAGCAGTAGGGCATGGAAATAGTATAAACTGATGCTTTCCATGTTACTAGGGTGGCAGATCCATTGAGGAGGATCTTTTACACTACACAATTATAGCATTATGATTCCACTTGCACTGTCATGGCAACAGCCTATGGAATCATGGGATTTGTAGTGTAGGGCATTAGCATTCTAATGCAGGGGTAGGCAACCTTTTCCCTTTAAGGGCCAAGGGACTTCTGCTCCCAGAATCCCAGGAGCTATTGGCCAACATGGGACTATTGGCCAACATGGCTGAGGCTTCTGGGAGCTGAAGTCCCTCGACCCTTAAAGGGGAAAGGTTGCCTACCCCTGTTCTAATGTCTCACCAGACTACAAATCCTAGGATTCCATAAGATTCAGGCATGGTAGTTAAAGCAGAAACATTGTGAAATCATTTTGTAGTGTGAAAGGGCTCCGTATCAGGCATGATACGGAAATTATGTAGTGGAAGGGCAACATGCAGTCCATCAAGGGCACCAGTATAGCTCCCAAAGGCCACCCAAGTCCTCTTCGCTGACAAAAAGAATTGGCTGAAAAATGGTCAGTCATATTCCAAGAAATTTCTAGAAGTATAATTCTCTATTTTAAGGATATCCTAAGACACAGCTTTTGGGGACAAAATAGCATAAGTGGTCGTCAGCTCATTTCCAGGTCAAGAAAAAGTGGGCAGATGAGACCCTCTGGGATCTAGCTAGAAAACAGGATAAATGCAACTTCCCAACCATTCATACACTGTAGGAAGGGCTTGTCTTCTAGTTTGGCCTGATCCCTGACCTAGGAAAGTTCCTTGGAAAAGAGTTAGTTACAATTGGTAATACCAATGCACCCAAATATTTTATCATTACGACTGCCCCCCCCCCAAAATAAAGACAACTGTTTCATTTCCTGTTTCTCAAAAGTAACTGAAATAGTTATCTCTTTGGTTGTTCATAGCAAGTGGTACAAGGCACAACCTCTTTCTATTCCCCTTCTTGTCATCTCAGCAACCCTTGTGTTACCTGCTCAAAACTCAGCCAGACCATTTCCCACAACTATTAAAGTAATGAAAAAGTTACTGTTATACCCTAAGAGAGTGAAACCATCCTTGGTTAAGTTGAAACATTCATGGAAATTAATTGCAATAACCAGTCTTTTTTTTTTTTTAACCTACTGTCCATGCTCTTCATTCAATGTAATGGCTTGCAAATTTGATTCCAGGCAACCAGAAACTCTGAAACTGATTCATCTCAATTAAATACAGCTCAGGAAAAAGAAGCAAGAGGTCAGAGCATAGGAGGAAGCATAGAAACACATGCCCCTTTGGCATGCTTAGGTCTTTCCAACCTCCAAATTGAATCCTAGAAAAGCTACCGGAGCAGCACAAACACTCCAAAAGCATCCTCAGATATGGCCATAAATTCACCCCATCTGCTTGGAGTTTGTTGTTCTCTGTAAAGGGCATTTTTAGCATTCTATGTTGCTGCTTTTCTGTTCTTATAGAGAGAGAATAAATCAAACATTGACAGCAGTTTGGGATTTTTTCCCTCCCTGTTTGGTTTTATTCTCTAGTGAACTAGTGCACCTCTTCTGTTTCTTTCTTTGAAACAAAATCTGACCAGCTCCAGTATTTTTGCAAAAAATATTTCTGGTGGTCCTCTTGATAAATAGTTAATTTTAGCTGAGTCAATTGTTTTTAACCATATACTGGCATATTGACAAGCTGGAATGAGCAGGGGGACCAAAATGGTGAAAGGTCTGGAAATCATGCCCTATGCGGAACGACTTAGGGAGCTGGGTATGTTTAGCTTGGATAAGAGAAGGTTAAGAAGGGACATGATAGCCCTGCTTAAATATTTGAAGGGATGGAGGATCCATATTGAAGATGGAGCAAGCTTATTTTCTGCTACTCCAGAAAATAGGACCCAGAGCAATGGATACAAATTACAAAATAGGACCCGGAGCAATGGGTACAAACTCCCCCTCAATGTTAGGAAGAACTTCCTGAGAGTAAAAGCTGTTTGATGGTGGAACACATGGGATGTTGGGGGTTTTAAACAGAGGCTGGATGGCCATCTGCTGGGAGTGCTTTCATTGTCTCTTCTTATGTGGCAGGGAGTTGGACTGGATGACCCTTGGGGTCTCTTCCAACTATGAGTCTATCTATCAGCTCCTTGGTGACTTTGTGGGGAAGAGGATATTGTCCCACTATCTCATGGTAACTCAAGTCCATTGCTTATTTTACCAATAGCAAAGACTTTGATGAAAGTTAAGGAGGAAAGCACAAAAGCAAGGCAATAGCTGAACATTAAGAAAACTAAAGTGATGAATACAAATGTTTTGTATCGTTTTGAAGTGGATGGTGAAGACAGAACAACAGTGCTAACATTTTTGGTCCTTAGTCATTAATCAGAATGGAAACTGTAGTCAAGAAATCAGAAGGTTAAGACTGGGAACAGCAGCTATGAAGGGACTAGATAAGATGTTCCTGTGCAAAGATATATAATTAAATACCAAGGCCAGAATCATTGATGCCAGGGGTAGGCAACATTTCCCCTTTAAGGGCCGAGGGACTTCAGCTCCCAGAAGCCTCAGCCATGTTGGCCAACAGTACCATGTTGGCTAATAGCTCCTGGGATTCTGGGAACTGAAGTCCCTTGGCCCTTAAAGCGGAAAGGTTGTCTACCCCTGATTGATGCTATAGTATTTCTGACTTCTGTGTGTGGTTGTGAAAGCTGGATAGGGAAGAAATCTGATAGGGAAAAAAATCATTTGAAATGTGGTGCTGAAGGAAAGTTCAATGGGCTTCCAAAAAAATAATGAGTGGGTATTAAAACAAATCTCTCTAGAATCCCAAATGTCTAAACTGGGGGTAGGCAACCTTTCCCCTTTAAGGGCCGAAGGACTTCAGCTCCCAGAATCCCAAAAGCTATTGGCCAACATGGCTGAGGCTTCTGGGAGCTGAAGTCCCTCGGCCCTTAAAGGGGAAAGGTTGCCTACCCCTATCACATACTTTGGACATTTATAATGGGATGACATGAGCCACAGGGAAAGAAAATAATGCTTGGTAAATGGAAGGCTGAGTGTCAGTGTGTTTTGAGTGTTGGACTATGACTCTGGAGATCAGGATTTGAATCCTCGCTAAACCATGAAATCCACTGGGTGACCTTGGGCAAGTCACACTCTCTCAGCTTCAGAGAATGGCAATGATACACCATCTCTGAAGAAATTTGGCAAGAAACCCCCATGATAGGTTTGCCTTAGGGTTGCCATAAGTCGTAAATGACTTGAAGGCACACAACAACAATTGGAAGGCTGTTGAAAAAGAGGACCACATTACAAACAGATTGATTCAGTCAATGAAGCCATAGCCCTGCGTTTTGCAAGACCTGAGCAGGGCTGTTAATAATAGGGCCTGTTGGAGGTCTCTTTTTCATAAGATCATCATAAGTCAAAGCCGACTTGATGGCAAAACTCAGCAACAGATATGCCTTGCTTTCATGTGTGTGCCTTCACTTTAATTTTCACCATGGTTGTCTTAAACATGTATTTATTTCCCTAGAACATGCAACTGGTTTTTAATTAACAAAAAGTCTGATAGATCTTTATTAGCCTGTAAATCATTTTTCCCCCCTAGGTGCAAATGTAATTGTGGAGAGTTGTCTTTTTCCTCTTTCCTCTTCTTCTTCCCAACAAATTGCTCTTATTTACAACAAAACCAGTTTTGTTTTTCCCTATTGTAAATCCTTATGCAACTGGAATGGTGCTCAGCATATAAAGTAGGGCGAGCTTTTCAATTCCTTATTAAAGCAATTGATGGCTTCTGAAAGGAGCACACTGTTTCCTTTTCATAAATAGGTTACCGGACATAATAATCCTTTTATTATCATGCAGGGATAGAACTGGACCCTGTTGGATGGAATTTTCAAGCTTTTGCAGTTGCTGATGATATCTTATCTACTGATGGGAAGGAATCTTAAGCCATGGGAATGAATATATATATATATATATATATATATATATATATATATATGCTGGTAATCAAAGCTGTTTTAATTGGAGTCATGCCAACAGGAAGTAATCTTTATATTACAGCACAAAATGGGAAGTATATTAAATGGCATTACTTAACAAGTGATCTTCTTACATGACATCCACTCCAATATTCTTGAACAAGTTGTTTTTCTATATTTAGATTTAGAAATGTTTTCTCCTCCTACCTTGTAGGTTTAACACCAAGAAGCTGGCTGGGAAGGCAGCATTCACACACACACACACACACACACCAAAAAAAATGGCTTCAAGGAGAAGAATCAAGTGTCCCACTTGCAACATTTGGACCACTAAACTGGAATAGCATTTGTCCTTGAATGAAGCATTTGTCTGAAAACTTTGGAAACCACCTTATTAGTGAGTCTGTCCCTGGGTTTAACAAAACATATTTCTTGCTTAAATAACAGGTGGAAGAAGGTTGGTTTGTTTTCCAAATGTTTCATGAGTCACTTTGCGACTGTTCTCTCCAAATTTATTCCTTTTGCTCTCTTACGAGAGTGGACTGCTTTGACCCAGAGAACACTTCTAGTAAACATTTATTTTTTGCCAGACAAACACACACACAGTCTATTCATTTATTTAGGTTTCTTACTTGT
Source organism: Phrynosoma platyrhinos (assembly GCA_020142125.1). Taxonomy (NCBI): domain Eukaryota; kingdom Metazoa; phylum Chordata; class Lepidosauria; order Squamata; family Phrynosomatidae; genus Phrynosoma; species Phrynosoma platyrhinos. The sequence goes on from CM034705.1 coordinate 4,709,450, forward strand.
TCAGAAAAATCCCAGGGCTAGTATGAAACTTCAGCATCACTTACTACAGTACAAGCCCATTGAAACCATAAAGACTTCAGTGGAGGAAGTAAAAAAATAAACAGATTGGGATATTTTGATGGAAGACCTCTGGTGACTTCTGCATCTTCAGTTGATACCCAGTGAGGTCAAAAAAATACTTTCCTCTCATATCTCATCTTGATAAGTTAACTCACACCCCCTGTAACTCTTTTCCTAGACATTGCAAATAGCTAACAACATAGAGAGGGAATCAGAACTTGAAAATAACTAGTTATCATAACTAGTTATTTGCAATTAATTCCTTATCCCAGTAGGCAAGGCATAGCTGTGTTACTTTGCATTTGTAACCTTAAAGAATAACTTCACTCCTTTGGGAGTGCAACTGTAACTTTTTAGTTACTTCTAGAGTTAAAAGGCCATGGCCCCACTACAAGGTGAAGAAAGTATACCACATGATTCAAGTTCAGGTTTATGTTGTTGCTTCATGAGTAAGGAAGTGCTGAAGTGTGGACAGTATGCTTTGTACCAAAGGCCAACAATGTGTAGCATTCAGAATATAGAAACTATTCCTGATACATTGAAGAAACAAGAAAGGAAAATTCTACCCCTCTAAAAAATGGCAACAAATTCTGGGAGGTCCAAAATGGCTGAATAACTTCTAAAACTAATGTTTCAAGCACTGGTCAGGATATAGATTTGTCTTGATGTGACATGGTAGGTAGGTTTTGCTTGCATTGGTCTTAGCAAGAGGCTTCTTCTTGAATGATACCACCATTGACTAAAGATACGCAATTGCTTGATCAAATACTTCCCTATGGGTTGTGGGTGGGTGCCTTCAGGTCTCTTATAGATAGATCTATGATGGTCCTGTGGATTTCAAAGGGTTTTCTTAAACAAGTAAGACTTAGTATGGCATAGTGGTTTCAGCATTGTACTGCAGATCTGGATATCAGAGTTCAGTTCCTCACTCAGCTGTGGAAACACTTTGGGTGATCTTGGATGAGTCACATACTCTCAGCCCCAGAAAACCTCATGATAGGTTTGCCTTAGGGTCACCATAACTCAGAAACATCTTGAAGGCAAACAACAACATCTGTTTTCTGATATCTTTATAAACTCCTCTCTAAAGTAAGATATATGACCATCTATTCCTAACCAAACAAAGGAAATAACATCTTCCTGCATACCAGAAGCCTTCAGGTTTTTTATTCCTATAACACAACACAGAGAGATAGTGAGGTTTGCAAGTTTCCACCTACCTAGAAAGCTAGGGAGAAGGAATAACACGCATAAGTTCATCCCCTTAGCCTTTGGAGAAAGCAGCTAGCGATGCTTATAAATCTTAGAGATTTGCTGAAGAGGGCCATAAGTGGAAATAACAATGAAACTGTTCTGGCCAAGTTTTATGTCCATTTCATTCTCAGCAGAATATGGTTGATATGAGAAGACCTATTCTTGTTAAACAATTAGCCAAGGAAAACTCTTGTGTCATTTTTTTTTTCTGTAGAACAGGCCGAGTACCATGAATTTGCTAAAGAGGAGATAAGATAGATTGATGCCTGGAATTCAAGGCAAAGGACTTGTTGAAGGGGTGCAGCTCAGGGAAGACTTAACATTCACAAATTCACATGGATGGCATAGGAATCTGAGTTGAACAAAACACAGAAAAGGGAGCAAAGATAAGTTGAATGTTATTTGGGAGTGGTAACTACTCCACAGTACACTAGAGATAGATGCAGCCACCACTTTGAAAAGGGTAGAGTTGTTCATCAAGTTTCTCCAAAACAGCACAAAGGAACAATAATACTCCAGTCATTTTGTTTATTTATTTGATTTATAGCCTGCTTTTCTTTCAAACAGGACTCAAAGCGGCTTACAATATAAATTAAAGCAGACTAGTTAAAAGAATGTGGAATGCAAAAGCTCCCCCCTCCAAGCATTAAACCATACATCCAATTAAAACACTAACTTTAAGACATCTACTTAAAAGAAACAAGCAAACATTTAATTGGGAGGTCTACAACAAGCAACCAAACATTGAAAACAAGCAAACAAACAATGTGACAAAAGGTCCACCCTTTTGGAAACCAGGTCCAAGATGTAGAAGAATATAAACAGTTGAAGGACCAAAGTGTAGCAGGTGTTCCATGAAAGGAGCATTTGACTACATGTGCCATAATGAAATGGTGTAAGAAGACACCACCATAACAGATGACATTGTTTTGCCTTAGAAACAGATGCTACCATTATTTCAGAGAATACCAACAAGTCCTACCTGTAAATCCCATCCCATGTTGGCCAGAATCTTATTGATAACATAGGCTGTAATCTCCTGTTAATGCCACTGTAAAGTCTTCTTTTTGTTGGTGCAGAAGGAGGTGTTCAATACCAATTTGTGCAAAGACACCCCCCTTTCAGTTGACCTTTTCTATGCCAGAATGCACTCCTCCAAGCCAATTACTGCCAACTGAATTTCAGTTCTTTTATTGGGAGAAAAGTTGTGATCTCCTGAAAATGACACAGCCTCCTCTTCCACCCCTAGCAGAGTTATTGAAACATCTGCTCTTTACTCTGTCCAAGAACTGCAGCCAGATATTGACTGGACACATGCCATCCTCCCTTGCCCACTACTTAGCCATGGAGTTGAACTCCATCACTGCAAAATGGCAGCCTAGTGGTGGCACATTGGCAAAACATTATGCTCTGTCAGCAAGATATAGGATCACAGCCACAGATACCCATACCTGTTGTGTGTCTTCAAATCATTTCTGACTTATGCTAACCCTAAGGTGAACCTACCATGGGGTTTTCTTGGCAAGTTTCTTCAG
>CM034705.1:4714340-4721840 GCA_020142125.1 Phrynosoma platyrhinos
CTCGGAAGCAGTCGTCTGCTTCCCCCCTAAGTCTAAGCAGTGATGGCTCTGGGCTTCCATATCATTAAATGTTGACTCCATTTTGGTTTCAGCTCTTCTAAGGAAACTATCCAAGATGCTGAAGTGTTTCCCCCAAATAGCCCCATGAATGGCTGTTTTAAAGTTCATATCAAAAGTTGGAGTGGATCCATTGCCCCAATGATATGGGAGTCATTACCCACCTCTGCCTACAAACCTTCTGTGACATCCCAGGTGAAATATCTTCCCTCCTTCTTTCATTGTATTTCTGTATTGCCTCCCTATGGTACTCTTGGGTCCTGCTCCTTGCATGAGCTGGATGGCACTCCTCAAGACCATCTAAAACTGAGCTGCCTCCACCTACTGATTTGACACACACACCCCTCATTTTTCTAGCAACTCAGTAGGAAGTTAGTTTGGTTCCACTTGCACTTTCCATCTCTGATGCTGCAGAGACTTTCCTCCCCTGCCCCAATGATGGTAAGGAGTTTTTTGGGGGGTGCAGACCAGGGCGTCCAGGACGCCCTGGTCCGGAGCGCCACGGGGCCATGGCAGCCGCACTGCGGCGCTCCTGCGGCATCCCTGGAAGGAGCACTAAATCAGCGCTCCTTCCTCAAGACAGGGAAAGTGCACCTTAAAAGCGTCGGGCGCACTTTCCCTGTCTTTTCCGCCGCAGCGCGTCCGGTCGCTGCAGCGGGAGGTTGTCCCCGGAGCGCCGGCTGTGCAGGGAGAGGAAGGAGCGCCGTCAATAAGCTGTCTGCCGAGGCCCGAAACTGAGCAAAATACATGTGAAAGGAGTGTGTGAGAGACAAATACTTTTAAATACTTATTCTAAGAAATCTACAGTAGCAAAAAGATATCTCTGATGCGAAGGACCTTTCTTCAGGCATCCTTAGGTGTTACAAGTTACTGAGTAGAGTAGATAATTTTAGCCAAGATCACCAAAATAGCCATGAGTTCTGATGAAATCTGTCTAAACAGTTCCTAGTTCACAATGCAGATAGGATCTGAAGTCTTTCATATTGATGGGGGATAGTGAGGATATGGACTCTTTTGTCCAATCTGAACCAGTTTCCCCATATTGGAAGTGAAGCTCCTGCCCACAAGCAACACTTTGGTTCTTGGTAAGAATCTCTCTTGTGGTCCTTCTTAGTCTTTCTGTAACCTGTGCTAAGATGGATCTTGAAGGTTTGTGCTTCTGCCTAACTGGCCATTTTATTGGGCAATTGCTGTCTGATTACCTCCGTATGCTGAGCATCATTAAAATGTAACTCAACCACATTACATCATTAACCATTTGTTGTTATTATTGTGTGCCTCAAAGTTTCTGATTTATGGCAACCGTAAGGTGAACCTATCAAGTCTTTTGTTTTGGGGGGCAAGATTTGTTTGCCAAGGCCACTCACTGGGCTTCATGGCTGAGTAGGGAAGTTGAACCCTGGTCTCCAGAGGTGTAGTCCAACACTCAAACCACTACTCCACTCTGGCTCTCTAGAACTGCCTTTGTTACCTAGAAAGAAAACTATTTCCTGAGCTGTATTGACCATATAACAGGAGAAGCCCCATCATTACACACCTAGCCCATAAGGGCTCCCCAGTCAATGGAAAAATAAAAACAATTTAAAATTAAAAAGAAAACATGAAAATGACTGTAAGATTCCAAAATCTACAATCCTAAAATCCAATTTCCAAACATTAAAACAACATCTTCAAACACTAAATGTCATTCAGAACAGCATGGTTTTGGCTGCCTATGAGAAGTTTAAAGTCTGGGAAGTCTGCCCAACTTCCCTAGGTAGGCAGTTTCCCCAGTTGAGGTGCTGCTACAGATAAGGCCCTGTTAGGTGTACCCACCAACCTAACTTCATGAGATGTTAGGACATGCAACAAGGCCTCCTCTGAAGATCTCAGATTTCTGGCCAGGCTCACATCAGAGGTGGTGACTTTTCAGATTTCCTGATACCCAACCTGCATAGGGCTTTGTAGGTCAAAACCAGCACCTTCAATCGAGCTCAGAAGCAAATTGGAAGCCATGTAGTTCTTGCAGGACTGGTGTTAATATGGTCTCTGAAATGTGTACCTGACACACTGTTCAAGTGCAGCTCCATGCAGAGTACATTGCAGCAGTCTAATCCTTAGTTTGCATTAGGTCATGGTTCATTTAGGTGATGATTTTGTCAGAAACTGAGCCATATCTCCAGAGAGATTGTTGTACCATCCACAACATTTTAGTAATCCATCCATTATCATACTTATTTTCTGAAAAAAAAAAAGAAACTTGAAAGATGATTACTGTATGTTTGTCTTTATCACATACACATGCATGCAGAGGTAAAAACCTAGCATCTATGGACTTTTACTTTACTTTTATCTTGCAAAGTAATGCGATGTTTTGCCATTATGCATTATCTTCTGCTTATCCCATGAAAAAGTCCAAGATGGTTAACCAGAAATGTCTGTAAATTATCGTCCTTAGGGATTTTGATTCTCTGGAGCTTTTGCATAATAAGCCAATTAATTCTCCATTCTGTGCTATCTTTCCCCCTCCCTTCATTCTCTTGAAATTGGATAATTTTTTTTCCAAAAATTCAGCTGGAAAAAGAAATGTTGAAATGCTTTGCCTGTGAAAGAGGTGGATGGATGACTTCCTTCAATCCCATATTTAAAATATAGTCACAGCTCAGTGGTAGAGTGTGTGTTTATCATGCAAAGAGTTGGAGGAGAAATAGCTACATTTTTGGATAAATTATCCCAGGTAGCAGAATGAGCTATATTTTTCTGGCCAATAAGGTGTGGATCTACATGCAGAGAATGGACAGTCTGAGGCACGATGGACCAAATGGTCTAGCTGATTTGGATTAATCCATCTACATGCAGTCAGATCTGTTCAAATGAAAGGGGAAAAGATACTCCCTGGTTCCCGCAAAGTCATTCTTTAAGAAGAATTGTGGCATGGTTTAATATGAGGTTTTGGCAGTACTTCTCAGAGAAGTTGTTGAAATGTAATACCAAACCATGGTTTCTGGTGGTGTCTCGGTAAAGATGGTGTCAGTGATACAAGTGGTGTCAAAGAATTTAGAAGCTTTTAATATCAAGTACTTGAAGAGCCTCTAAAGCAGGCTTGGATATGAACTTTAGAGGCTCTTCAAGTATTTGATATTTTAAAGATTCTAAATTCTCCTCAGTGTGTGTGTACACTGTAGTAATAATGGTGTTTTGACACCACTTTAACTGTCATAATGCCATCCTACAGAATCCTAAAATTTGTAGTTTGGCGAAGCACCAGCCCTCTTTGGCAAAGAAGGCTAAGCTTTCTTGTAAAACTACATATGTCAGTATGGATTCCGTAGGATGGAGCTACCACACTTAAAGTGGTGCCAATTTGCATTATTTCTACAGTGTAGATGCATCCCCAGTCTACTGATATGGCTTACCCTGGAAGTAATAATAATGATATAATAATAAAACTTTATGTATACCCCGCCTTTAGCCAGGGCTGTCAAGGCGGCTTACAAGTTAAATGGTCCCTCCACATTCGCTGTGGTTAGGGGTAAAGGACCCCTGTGAATGTGGGAAAACTGCAAATAAAAAACATTATTCTTTTTGCCTTGAGGGAACACCTCTCTAGGAATCTCCAGGTCCTCCAGTGCAATTCTATGGTCAACATTGGCCAGAAGTGGATCATAGAATCATGTTGGAGGATGTACAAATGCCTAGAGAACTGTTTGTTTGTTATTTTACTAGTAAGAAGTCCTCCAGCACAACTCTATGTTCAATTTCCAAGCAAGTTGCACTGGAGAATCTAGATATTCCAAAAGAGAACATCTTAATGATATCTGCAAATAACCAAATCTGCAAAAGTCAAAGCCACAAATGCGGAGGGTCAACTGTACGGGGAGAAAGGCAGCATAGAAATGAAATGAAATAAAACAAACAAACAAACAAATAATAGTACCATCTCAGCTCAAGTTTTCCATCTGACTAACAAGTGGGTTCCAAACTTTTTAAGTTAAGTTTTTGGCACAAATAAATTCATTTCAAGAAGAGAAGCATTCTGGAGAGAGAATTAACCGTCCTTTGGAATACAAATACTGAATTTTTCAAACTCTTCAGGAATGAAATGAGATAGTGGAAATGTTAAAGAATGTCTGTTGGGAAGGGAGGGTTTTATTTTGTCAGAATAATCTCTGATACAGTGATTATATGTGGAGATAAAATTATATTTGCAGGGAACAACCATCTCATAGAAACATATCTTTTCTGCACTAGCTCTTTAAAAATCTGCTGAGGAATGGGCACGGGAAAAAAAAATGTACTTTTGAAATGGGATCATTAAATCTGTTTGGATTATTGATTATCCCCTCCACATTAGCCATGAGTCTAGATTTATTTTATTTTAATTCTGGCTAGCAAGCAGGACAAATTAATGAGGATGTCTTAGGGTTTTTGTTTTTTTCCTGTTTAGGAATAGATGACTGTTATCCTTGAAACTAGCCAGAGTTAAAAGGAAGCAGCTGACATTTTGCTGGAGAAGACTATTAGCAAGCTTTGGAAAGCAGGGGATGATCACTACACTTCTTATTTATGGAGATTAGAATTAAACTGGCTATTTTGGAGGCATGAGAACATTTATTGTTAATAACCGAAGCTTGGAGGGTAGGATGTAAAGGCTGGTTCATGAATGCATCTTCATAATGTCTCAGTGAGGGTGAATGTGTGCTTTGAGCACATTTGATTCCACGTTTAATACCTGTTGTGTATAATGAAATGATCTGGGGAAATGCCTCACAATAAGAGTAACCATAACTCAGTAGTGGATTCCATGTTTTCTGTGCAAAAATACTAAATATGGAAAGAACATTAAAAAAATATTTTGCAAATATTCATGACCAAAAAAAAAAAAAAAAAAAACTCTGAAGAATCCCTGTCAAGGAGTATCCTGGACTGGGAACAATCTTTGCAGTTTGACTATAGCACTTAGTGCAAAAAGTAGCATTTCATACAAAAATGCTTCAAAATCTTGTTTCTTCAAAATCTTGTTTAGTGGAAAAGATGCACTAGGAATTATCTTGATATTAATCTGCATTTCTCAAATTGAACCAGTGTGATGTAGTGGTTTGAGTGTTGCACTATGACTCTGGAGATCAGGGTTCAGTTTCCTGCTCAAGCATAAAAACCCACTGGGTGAGCTTGAACAAATCACATTCTCTCAGCCTCAAAGGATGGCAATGGCACCCGTGCTGAAGAAACGTGCCAAAACAACAACAACAACAACAACAACCTTGTGATAGGTTTGCCTTAGGGTTGCCATAAGTCAAAAATGACTGGGAGGCACACAACAACAACAACAACAACAAATGTACAATTATTGGAATTGATGGAACCCATGTCTCTGTGCTTGCAAGAAAAAGAACAACCTGATGCAAAAAGTACTCCATCCTGATACATTCAAACATGTTCCCATTGACATTGTTTCAGGGGTGATGTGTTTAATTGGATCTCATTTGTGTGTGTGATGTAGAAGTGGTGCAGATGAAAATGAACCAAAGAAAGCAAATGCTGCAGGAAAGAGAAGAAGAATCCAACACGGCTGGTCTTTCACCTGAGTTGACTGCATGATCCTGCTTCCTAATGGAAAGAAGAAGAGATAGAGTTGGGTGTCATCAGCATATTGGTGACACCACACTCCAGAACTCCAGATGTCCTCTCCCAATGGTTTCATGTAGATGTTAAACAGCATAGGAGTCCCCCAGCACCACCTTCTGAGTTGTAAGAAGGAAATGGAAAACTAGAACAAAGGAAGTACTCAGGCAATAGAAATGTCTGAGAAAGGGGCTGCGTGGCTGAAATCCTTCCTGAAAGAACCTTTGAGATTTCACTTCAGGTCCTACCAGTTCTTCTATTGTTGGATCAATATCTCACCTTCCGTTCCTATCCATGGAGAAAACCACAAGCTATTGTGAACTAAGCCTTGATATCTAACGGGCAGCTATGAACATTGATATCTAATAGCCAGCTTCGATGATTTGGTTCATTTTGACACTTTCTTTCTCTAGATGAATGGTATGCTTTTGCCCACTCTTTGATCCTGCTAATGATCCCCCTCCCTCTTGGGAAATGACACCAATTCATAATGTGCTGCTTGACCTTGAAAGCAGAAGTCTTCTGCTAACGCTGGTGTTGCCATTTTAGATGACTAAGATTAATTGTTGTTGTCTTCCCATGAAATTGCCTTTAAAATGTGATTATGAAATGTTCACTGCCTAAGGCACATTCTACTGAGGCTAATACAGAAAAATACGATGAATTTGTGGCTTTGCAGGAATGACTCCTTGTTTTATACATTCCTTCCCTGCTTTCCACCTTCATCTTTATTCCTTTGGATCCAGCAATAGTAGCAATCCTAATTATAGACTTCTTCAGAAAAAGGTCACTTTTTATTTTATTTTCCCTTCTCTTATAGAAAGAGGATTTTGAAAGTAGGCTTCCAGTGGATATTAGGCTTCACAGTTCATTGAGGTTTCAGAAGATAAGTTGAAGGGCTAAGCCAAAAGGTATCCCCAGGCTCAGTAGTCTTGAATGCAAGTGACAGAAAGAGTTTCCCCTTTCATAAATTGGGGGGGCAGTCTTTCAAGGAGTATTGAAAATATTTTCCCACCTACCTGGTGAAAATCACAGTTACATTTTCTTTTCTCACCTGTATATTCCTTCCCTGCCCTTCCATCCATCCAGTTCAATGATAAATAGGAAATCTGTGATATTCTCACAATACTTAGGCAGTAACCCTGTTGGTAATATACACAAAATCATGTTGGTGACATTTGCTATTACATATCTGGATGCTTTTTGTTGTTGTTGTTGTTGTTTTTTGCAATTGCAACCTACATATGCATTTTTTCTGTTTGTCATGGAAGATGGTGTGCTGCACCTCTGTCCAAAGGAATGCCCTCCCTTTGCCATTTGTCTTGACGCTGAATGCCCATCTTCCCAGCCATATGATATGTAATAGCAAATAGCAAAAATATCCATCTCACCAGCCATTTGATATGTAATAGCAAATTCCCCAGCCATCAAATGGTAGGCCATTTGATGGCTGAGGAAGGATGAAAGAATGTCCAAACATATGCCAGCTGTGTTCAGGCAGCCAAATACAGAAAGGAAAATGTATCCTTCTGGACCTCCCATGGGTCCACCAAAGGTCTAGGAGGATATAATTGTTTTCCTGGAGATAGTGTCTCTCCTGAACCTTCACCAGCAACAAAATGGTGACAGGATGCCCAGCCTGCAGACAGGCAATTTGAATGCCTGTGGAAAGGAGAGGACAGTATACTTTGTCTTGCAGATGTATGCATATGCAGGGCCTCATCAAAATAATGTAAGTATTTTTTTAAGAAGAAGAAGAAGAAGAAAATACTACCCATCCTTTATGCATTTGGGACAGCAAATTACACCTATCCTATTTTATAAAGTACAGGTTGAGTC
>CM034705.1:4726978-4748068 GCA_020142125.1 Phrynosoma platyrhinos
ACTCAATTTGCACTATTTCTAGCAGTCTGCAAAGGCCCTAAGTTGGAATATTTGAAAGCATTATTAATTCAATAGGAATACAATAGAGACCGCCACTGACACAAGTTAACTTATGGAAAGATATGATTAATTAAGGAGTTGGACTCAACTTATCTGTCAAAAGAGACAGACCAGCAAATTCTTAACTTAGCAAATAAACTGTGCACCTCAATCTGAATATGTTGTCTGGAGAACCAGTGTGGTGTAGCAGTTTGGATGTTGGGTTAGAGACCAGGGGTCAAATCCCCACTTGGCTATGAAAACAACAAAATAGCCCTATTGTCAAGAAAAAAAAAATGGTTTGCAAGCTCAGAGTGACATTTGAATGATCTCATTTCCCATTTTTTTTAAAAAAATAATGAGAGTGCAAGTACAATGCAACACTTAAAGTCAACCCTATTTTTGGATCAATACTTTTCTATATATACCAGTTGGGTGGGGTTGCTGAATGACATATTCCCCTCTCCTGACTACTCTAACCCCAAACTCCTATATATTTTTGCTTTTCACTTGAAGAGTGTTTCATCAACTGGCAAATGTGGTTCCAGAACAAGGTCAACAGCATCCTATTTTTCAATGAATGACACAGCAGGAGTGAGGAGTGTTTATAATGCATTCCTTTTGTTTTATCAACCAGAAACTGTTTTTATGTTGCTTATCTATGGCAAATTATACTAAATCACTGGAAGCAGCAGCAGGGATACGAGCAAGAGATTAAATAGCAAATCTGCCCAAGAAAATAGAAATACAGACATTAAAAGGAAAAATAAATAGAGTGATTGGGATGTGACAGAATGCTGTCACTCTTCCATCATAGATTGGAGAGACAAATTATATCATCACTGGCGGATGGTCATTAACAATAGCTGTATCTGAATGGTGGCTATCTTGGAGCTCTCTTTTATGACTGTTTTTATGGCACTCTGTAGCAATTTAAGCATACACGTGCAAACATACATGAATGTTCCTCTCAAATGTGAGTTCTTCATTGGGATGAACTTTCCAGAAACAGAAAATGAAAGCAATGATCATTTTTAAAGCTCCCTTGGGTGACTGGAACAACCAATGTGGACCTGTTATTCTTTACTGCAATTAAATGCTTCTTCAAAGGCTGCTAGAGCTTTAAACATATTTCCTTAAACACAGAGGGAAGAACATTTGAGAGCCAGTGTGGTGTAGTGGTTTGAGCATTGGACTATGATCTGGAGGCCAGGATTTTAATCCCAGTTCAGCCATGTGACCTTGGGCAAACCATACTCTCTAGCTTCAGAGGATGACAGTGGCAAATCCCCTCTGAAGAAACTTGCCAAGCAAACTCCATAATAGGTTCACCTTAGGATCGCCATAAGTCAGAAACGTCTTGAAAGCAGACAACAATAACAAGAAGGTTGGGGTTGATTGTTCATTTGTTCCATTGTCTTCTACACTGGAACTACTAGAAGCCCCATCATGTTGCGATTCAGTCTAAAAACAACAGATGAGGAGGTAAAAAACAGAGGTGGGTGAGGCATAGGGATATAAACAATATTGATACAAACATCATCCCAATGAGACAGGCTACAGAGTGCCACAGAAACAGTCATAAAAGAGAGTTCCAAGCTAGCCACCATTCAGATATAGCTATTGCTAATGACCAGTGATATGGCCAGTGGTGATATAATTTGTCTCTCCAAAGAATCTATGATGGAAAAGCAAGATCATTCTGTCACATCCTAATCACACTATTTTTCTCAAGAAAACTCATTTGGAAAATAGTCAATCATACAGAGATTTTTCACATTCCAGAACTTCTATGCAAGATAAGGGCAACTTTCCTCCTACCCACAAAAATACAATTCTGTTCAGTAGTTACAAGATTGTAAGATGGACCTGCAATCTCTTAACTACTAAGAACACATGTATACAGTCATTAACAAACAGAAATGACCCCCCCAAAAAACTACCTTTTCACCCTGAGATGTGATTTCCCAATGCCCGATCTGCATGGACTCAGATACCCTTCAGTTGGAGCACTGCAGGCTAAAAAGCTAGTTTTTTGAGGGGTGACATTATCAGATGTAACTGTGATGACCAACTTCTCTCTTTGTAGTTATGTCTGCCAATGCAGGATCTTGACCAATGTTTTTGTACAGAAAATGATTTTCATGGAAAAACCTCACAACTATATTTTTTTCTGATGAACTTATCTTTGTTAAAATGCCTTGCTGGCATATATGCCTTGCAATATACTTACTTATAAAACTCTGAACAAAATAAATACTTTAAATTATAATTTACTACAAACCTTTTCATTTGTAGTTTCCCCATTTGTTCTCTCCTCCCTCCTGCTTCTTCCTGAACTCAAATCACACATTTTTGCCTCCACTTGCCCTTACTGTTCAACAATTCAGATCCTCCTTTCCTTTCCACATCTCTATCTGAAAAAAACAAAGAAACAAAACTACCACTTGGTCAGTGACAGTCTTCTCTGCAGCCTGCAACTAACAAGCCCTTTGCTGAGATAATAAATCCATTGAGCTGCCTCTTGCTTGCCTGCTCATATGACACAAACACAGATTTTATGGCTCAAAATAGAAAATGTTTTGCAATTCCTCCTGGATTCCTGGATATAGGGCTGAAATGTAGGACATGTCTGGGAAAAGGAGGACCTCTGGTCACCCTGTGAATGAGGAGGAAAACTAATATTAACATCATAGTACTAAATTGCATTCCAAATAAAGTCTAGCTTTATTTTTAAAAATATGATATTCCCCTCCTGAACATTTTACACACAAAGAAAAAAAAATCCATGAGCTTTAGGGTTGCCATAAGTTGGAAATGACTTGAAGGCACACAACAACAACAAAGTTGGCAACCACACCAGAGGTCTGAATCCTTCTAAACCACTTCTGCCTTAGTCAGTTGGCAACCCAGCCTCTGACCCTGGGGTTTCTTCATTGCAACTGCATGCATCACTGCACTAAGATGCAGCCGGAATGAATGTAAGCAAAGAAAATGCAGTAGATGCTCCTAATTGTGTGAGATAATCTGTCCAAACCTTCCCTGAAGGGTACTGGGAAGAAAGCCATTCCAGAGTGCAGTTAGTCACACTGTAGTTCCCAGACAGTGTTGCTGATTGCATCTTATGTCCAGTTTATTGCTGCACACCAAACAGATAGCCTCTGTAGCTAGTCATGTGTAAATCTATCGCTCCGGGATTGGTGCACTCCTTGTTTTTGAATGAGTGTTTCAATTGCCAGAACAGTTCCTTTGCATAATCTCATCGGCTGCGAATATGCCCTATGTACTGCTGAAATGGAAGCACTCACTTTCTTTGTGAAGATTTTCAAAGCATGGGAAATCTCTCCCCCTTCCACTTTGGCTTGCTTGCTGTTTTGTTTCAGTATTTGTTTCAAAAGTTCTTGGTTATTCACCAGGCACTGCTCTCAGTAAGGTGGCTTCGTTCACTATCAGTGGTGCCAGCATATAATTGAATCTGATTAGCTAAACAATATTTCTCAGGTTGTCCTTGATTATCTATCTCACAATTTGCAAGATGAGTCAAGTAACTAATCCTGGACTTTGCACTAATTCTTTTGTTGTTGTTGTTCTCCCTAGTGATGTCAATATATTTGTTGTTGTTGTCACTTCTGATATATGGCAATCCTAAAGTGAACCTATCATGAGGTTTTCTTGACAAGATTTTTCCAGAGGAGATTTTCCATTGCCTTCCCCTGAGGCTGAGAGCATGTGAGTTGCTCAAGGTCATCCAATGGGTTTCATGGCCAAGCAGGGAATCAAAAATGCTAATAATGCAAGCAGAAACCTCCATATATAGTGGTTTGAGTGTTGGACTATGATTCTGGAGACCAGGATTTGATTCCTGGCTTGACCATGAAACCCATTGGGCAAGTCACATGCTTTCAGCCTCAAGGGAAGGCAATGGCAAACCTTCTCTCAAAAAAGCTTTCCAAGAAAACCCCACGATAGGTTCAGCTTAGGGTCATCATAAGTCTGAAATGGCTTGAAGGCACACAATAACAACAACAACAACAACAAATGACTCACAATTTTGCACTAGAATCACTGACTCCATTGTTGACTACTGAGTTAATACATCTCACTGATTCAATGGAACTATTCTTGTTGGGACTATCACTAGAATTTAGATTATACTTTGCCTGGGTTTTCAGTTATGCTGTATCTGTGTTAGGTTGGTTTTATCTTATTTTTCTCCTTCATATTAGTGAAACAGTTGGTGGAGTTCAGGACTTGCTTAAGAAGAAAAAGAAAATCAGAGAGAGATAAGCCAATCTTTGCTGAAAAGGAAGGTAGTTGGGTTGGCACAAAGGAGAGGTGCCAAAATATGGAAGACCATTATCTGTAGGTTATAAGCCAGAGAGGTGGTGTATTTGTTAAGAACCAGAGTAGAACAATGTGGGTGAGAACAATTTCACTGAATGTACAGGGAACGTTACAAGAAAGCACTAAGGTAGAGAACCATTCTGTATCTTATCTTAGGAATGAATCAATATCACTCCTATGCAGGAGGAAGCAGGCCATCGATTTTTAGTTTAGAAGGTCAGGAAGTAAACTTGGCATCAAGCAAACATTTTATGTATGTGATCCTGAGCAGAATTTATGACTACTTTCATGAAGGGAGTGAAATATAAAGGATCCTTAAAGCCATCTTGATAAATGCAGGCTCTTTTGGCAATTCAGCCAAGGCATTTGGTATTTTCAGTTCATCATACACAGAAAGAAAGGGACTTCCCTAAGGGAAGACTTAAAACAGAAGGAGCTGGAAGTAGATTAAGAAAGAAAGAAAAAGGCACTTGACTCTCCAACTGGTCTAAAAGTTGCCTAAATTATTTTCAAAATGGCTTGCTTGCTTCAGGAATTATTTGGAAGTGCGCCAAACCAACTAAAGTAAAGTTTCTTCTGTGCATTGTGTGAAGCTAAATGCTTGCTTCTTAAAACGCACACATAGAGAAACCTAGATGTCCCTAGATGTTCCAGCAGCTTATATTTGCAGTGTGCAAGCAAAAGAGATACACCAACATAAATTACTACCACACTGCACACCTACTAAACACACAGGAAATCATTACTCCATTGCACTTAATTATCCTCATCGGAGCAATTCTATGCAATGACCAACAGTGAAGGAGTTTTCTAGTCAAAGTAAGTTCTATTGCTGCAGCAATCTAATGGGAAGGGGGATTTTTTGGCCCACGATTGTTTTCAGGAATCAGTGATAAACTGGCATATTGTATCATATCATATCAGTGGCATACCCTGCTCAGCAGAGTACAAGTATGTGGTTGCTGACTGGCTATTTCCCTTTGATATTCTTTGGTATTAAGGATGCAATGCTTCACTACCCTGTTGCTTTTGTTGTTGTGTGTCTTCAAGCCATTTCTGACTTAAAGGTGAACTTATAATTGGGTTTTCTCAGCAAGATTCATTCAGAGGAGATTTGCTAGTGCCTTCCTCTGAGTCTGAAAGCAAGTGACTTGCCCAGTGGGTTTCATGGCTGAGCTAGGAATTAAACCCTCTCCTCCAGAGTAGTAATCCAACATGCAAACCACTATGCCACATTGGTTTCTCACTACAGTACTATTATACCACTTTAACTGCTATGGCTGCAGTTTGTGGGCTTCTGGGGTTTGCAGTTTAGAGATGGGCATTTGGAGTTCTCAGCCAGAGAGCTCATAAGCCTCACTGCACTACAAAACCCAGAATGCCACAGGAGGCAGCCATAGCAGTAAAAGTGGAATAATAGCACTATAACAGTCTAGTGTAGTACTGTCCTTAGGTTTGTTCTTGGCAACAGGAATGAGTAATTTCAGCAATTTTGCCCCTGCTGCAAGAGATTCTCCAAAAGCAACACCATTTTCAAAAGCTACTCACAATTCAGGACTCATTCTACACAAAATTTGCAACATTTTCTACGTGTGGAAAATAAAATTTCAAGGCAGAATTCCTGCACAGAAGAAGTTATTTTCTGTGTAGAAAAAGCTGTCATTGGGGATTTGCTCTCTATAAAATTCATACATGGTAGATTTGCATAGAAAACAGCATTTTCTCTGTAAGAAATATTTTATGCATGGAAAATAATATATCAATGTAGAATTAATAATTACTGCACATAAAGTCATGTTTTCTATGCAATTAAATCATTTATGAATTTTACTCAGAAAAAAAGCTCAATTACAGTTTTTTTTGGGGGGGGGATTTTTGTATAGTTTTTTTTTTTTCTTTTTCCTGGAAGCCTTACAAATGAATCAATATGCATGCAGGAGCCTATATTCTCACAACAGGGTTGTGATAGTGCAACCTTTTTTGAAACTATCAAAATCAATTTAAAAAACAAAAATCCTCTTTACAAAAATACAGTTAGACCTCCTATCCACATATTTTGCATCCACAGATTCAATCATCCTTGGCTTGACAATATTAAAAAATAAAATCCAAAAAGCAAACCTCAGTCTTGCCATTGTATATAAGAGACACCATTTTACTTTGCCATTGTATATAATGGAACTTCAGCATCCATGAATTTTGGTATTCACAGGAGTCCTGGAACCAAACCCCAGTAGATACCAAGGGATCACTGTACACATATTCTATATTCCATGTCAAAAAGAAGGAAGGAAGGAAGGAAGACAAGTGGAAATCTCTCCTCCCCTTCTACTGCCCCATATGAAGATACATGCATATGCATACATAGTAAATGGTACATTGCAAATATTATCAGGATAAAGATACATAGCTATTATATGATGACTGGCTATTTAGACAAATGCCTGGAGGTAAGAGGGGACATTCCATTGACAACAAATAAAGGATGCTAGCTGTCCCTTTGCAAAATGGAATAGAGTTCAGTAATGTTTCAGTCCCTGTGACAACCCCACAGGGCTATAGCCTGCCCTGGGCAGACCAGAGAGGCCAGCTCTCTGTTGACTGACGAAAAGATCAGTACTGGTGTCATTTAGAATGTGTCCACTTTGCCTCTTCTTCTTTACAAAGATGTCAACTAAGTGGGTGGGAGGGAGAAAGATTGTCACTGCAGACTCTTCAGATCAAGACTGATGTGCAAGGATCTCTGGTAGATTTCTGCCAGTACCATCCACTCATTGCCTTAGGCTAGAAAGAGGCAACACTGAGGATGTGGGGATGGGGGTGGTATATACAGTAACAGATATGTGAGATGGAAATCTTTCTCTCCTATTAACTCTCAGACATGTTCCAGCATTCTTGAGGCTACACACAATTTCATCCCACGTGAACCTCACAACAACCCCATGAGTTAGGGAAAGATTGGGGAAAAATTCATTTCATTTTCATTTTTAACAACTGTTTCCTATGAATATTTCTTCCTATTCACAATGAAAAGAACTTGAGAGCTTCTCACCCATACATGCACCAATATATGAATGTGGAAGAAACCAAAGAGAAATATCTATCTACATTTGCTGTTGCTGTTGTATGACTTCAAGTTGTTTCTGGCTTCTGGAGATCCTTACACAAACCTATCATGAGGTTTTCTTGGCAAGATTTGTTCAAAGGCAATTTGCCTTTGCCTTCGTCTGAGGCTGAGAGCATGTGACTTGCCCAAGGTCACCCAGTGGGCTTCACAGCCAAGCTGAGAGTACTCATCTCTTCAAAGTCTGGTTTTGCACCTCAGTTTGTTCAATCATGAGACTGCTTAATTAGTGTTGCCATAATTTTTGGCTTCCAGGACAGAGATGTGGTGAATCTGCTGTGGCTTTTAGTCCAAACTTTAAAGGTGTACCCATGGGATGGCAGACTCAAATGGCTAAGCTCCTCAAAGGTGATGATGGCTGGTGGTTCCACTCAGTGCAGACTGAACTAAGCTACTGAAGGTTTTTATCTCTTTCTCCAGAATAGGTTTAGAGTCCAAAACGTATAAGGAAGCCTCTAAGCAGCTCAGCAAAAAATAAAATTTAACCTCCATAACATAGGCTTACCTTATTCTACCTCTTCAAAGATGGGTGCATCCATCCACAATCAAGTCAGTGACTCACTTCCTCTCAGCAGAAGCCTTAAAACAATATACTTAAGGAAAGCACATGGTGTAAAACACAAAAGCAAGCCTCCAAAAAACTCAGCTGGACAATCACCCATAATCCCTAAAAGACAAACTCTTTTCTGTTTGTGAAGTCATAGGCTTTCGTGGTTGGCATCCATAGGTTTTTTTGTGTTTTTCAGTCATGTTCTAGAAGAGTTTCTTTCTGATGTTTCGCTGAAGATGCCACCCACAGATGCTGACAAAACATCAGAAAGAAACTCTTCAAGAACATGGCCACACAGCCCAAAAAACACAAGAAAAAAACCCTATCTTTTCTGTTTCTCCAGTTCTTGAATATGATTGGCCCCTGGGCTTGAATCCAGTTGATTAATCCCAACTGGGACTAGTCCCAACCCAGTGATTGAGTTGTTGAATAGCTAGCCAAGGCGTAGGTAAGTTAATAGGACTAATAATTGTATGTAGGGAAGGATCATAACTGATGTTAGCAAAATGTCAAGATCCATTAATATTTTAAGGTTGCATCTCCACTAATAATGCAATTCGACAAGGCTTTAATAGGCATGGTTCAATGCTATGGAATTTTGGGATTTTTAGTTCTGTGAGATATTTAGACTTCTCTGTCAGAACACTTTGGTGTCACAACAAAATACAAATCCCAGGATTCCATAGGATGGAGCCATGACAGATAAAGTGGTGTCAAACTTCATTAATTTTGAAGTGTGGCAGAATTCATAGTCCAAGAAACTAAAGGCTGCTCCTCTTTCCCAGATGTGCAATGACAGCTGGGCAGCACAATGACCCAAGGTTGTTTACTACTGCTACACAGCTGGAGGAAAAACATAGCACATCCAAGGACCGGATTGTTCTTTCCTCAATGTCTGAGAAAGTATCTTACCTGGCAAGTGCCCTTAGGTACACCAAAATAAGAGGATTCCACCCTTGGGCTCATATCCAAAGGACCACAGAACCCATCCTATGTGCCCTGGTGAGCTTTGTGGATGGATTTTTAATTAGCAACAGCAGGGAAGTGAATCCATCCTGTCTGAATCTGCTAAGAAAGACAAGTGTTAACAGCCCAACAGTGAAGGTTGTTATAGGTTGGCATTTACTCGGGCAAAGCTTGTAATGAGATCATAAGTGGTTTTTCTCCTTTCTGCTGATTCAATTAGATGGAAACAGCAAGGAGGAAGAGAATTATGTGCTCTTTGTAAGCACACTATTGTTTATCCAGTGCACCACAATCTATATTTTTATGGTATCCTTTGGTATGAGAGCAATGACTGAAAGGATCATTCTTAATCATTCAGAGCAGTGTTTGGGCTAATCTCCTGATAAAAACTTGCTTGGAGAATATAGTATCTCCTGCCTAATAATTCCCCACCACAATCCTCCCTGTATACAGCCTTTGGGAGTCAAGGTTTATTAAGCATGAACAAAGTTATCAGATTGAAAGGTTCTTGGGGGGAAATATAACTATTTTATTTAAGACCTCCCTGGGGGTAGCTTGCTCAGCAGCAGCTTACCATGATAACTAAGTATAACCTATCTGTGTCTGGATAGAGACCTCTGAGAAACCAAGAAGCAGGATGAGGAGAAGACTCCTGTCCTCTCTAGGGTTGCTAGAGTAAAAAAACAAACAAAAACAAAAAACACAGAAATGTCCTGTACCTGTATTGGTTGTATAGAAGTGACCATGGAAGAACTACAAGATTTTATTCTGGACAAGAAAATCAAAACAGGCAAAACTGTTCCCATACCTTGGATCAAATATTGACCAGAATGGAGACTGAAGTCAAGAAATCAGAAGAAGACTGGGAATGAGGAGGGCAGCTATCAAAGAACTAGACAAGCTCCTAAAGTGCAAAGATATAACTCTGAACACTTGGATAGTCCAAGTCATTCTATTCCAAATCGCAATGTACAGATGCAAGAGTTGGACAGTGAAGGAAGCCAATAGAAGAAAAATCAACTCATGTAATTTTGTGCTAGTGGAGAAGAGTGCTGAAGATATGTGGACAGCCAAAAAGAACAAATCAGGCCTGTATATTACCTGGAAGCCAAGATTGAGGCTCTTGGAGTTTGGTCACATTTTAAAACATGACCCACTAGAAAATACAATGATGCTGAGAAAAGTAGAGGGCAGTAGAAAAAGAGGAAGACAACATGCCAGATGGTGAGGCTCCCTCAGGGAGACCATGGACCTCAGCCTTCAGGATGAGAGCAGGGCAGTCTAGGACAGAGAGTTTTGGAGATGTCTCATCCACAGATAGGTTAACCATGAGTCAAAGTCAACTTGAGAGCAGCTAACAACAACAGGAGATAATTACAGAAAGTGCTACTTGTCATGCAAACATATAACAAGCAAATTCCACCATCTGCACAACCATTAATGGAAAGGAAGTCCCTCCAGTTTTCACACTGGCAACCATAACTACAGGGGCATAACTAGGGGTTTAGAGGGAGCTCAGACTGCACTAAGTTGTCTGAAATTATCTCCTCAGAGGAAGAGGGGTGTTAGCTAAGCATGTGTGGAGCATAACCACTCTGTATATTTGATTCTGCACCTCACAATAACCATGGGGGCTGCAAAGGCCTTTTAAGGGGGAGAGAGAGAAGGACACAACTAAGTAACAAGGACTTCTTCTCACCTCCCCCCACTTAGTAAGCTAGAGAGAGCGAGAGAGGAACAACAATCTGTTTCCTCTTCATTTCTCTGTAGTGACTCCATCAGTGGGGATGGGAAACAGTCTCCGCTGCTCAGGTAGAGTCAGCCCTCCATATCTACAGATAATTTTTACCTATGGATTCAAGCATCCACAGCTTGAAAAGGTTTCAAAACCTGATGCACATTGGTGCATGCTTGATATGCAGATCACCACTTCTGAACCTGTCATCTAGATATGGTTGTTGGCCAACCTCCAGTCAAAATATTCCCTAATGGAGTGATTCCCAAAGTGGGTAGAATGATCCAGATGCTACCAGAGACAAAAGGGGTGTGGGGGGGGGGGTTCAGTCAAAATATTGGTGCACAAGAAAGACAAGGGGAACCAGAGGCTTTTAGGACCATGGTGGGGATGAGAGTTGCATGAGACTTCTTTTCAGAGTCTCTTAAAACCACCATACAGCCTCACTGATCGCCTCATGTGGATGTCTCCCACTCTTAACCTGCCATGCAAGCTCACTACCTTCACCTTTTCTTTCACTAGTAGTGGTTGTGGCAGTTGGGAATCTCTGTCAAGCTTGTTGCCCAAGAGGAAAGGAAATGGTAGTCTGAAAAATTTGGGGGAGCAATGCCCTAATGCAACTCAGGCCTGACTACGTACTAACAGGCTTGTGGCCAGAGAAGTTTCATTCTGTATTTTGAAAATACAAAATTATGCTCCAAAGTCAGGAGGTTGTGTTTTCTTTTCTCCCTTTCTTTTCTCAAATGTGAAAGAAGTTTACAGTGGTAGGACAATTTCAATGTCAGGATTAGGAATTGGCTCCAGGTGCCCATTTGCAAATAGACAATCCATCATCCAAGCCAGCGAAGGGAATAGCTCCCGGTTTCTATGTCAGGCAACTGAGATGTGAAATGCCACTCAGTGACACGATGTTGTTGTAGACCTTCTAGTCAGAAGAGAAGCAGACACAGGAAAAAAGCAACAACCAGGAGATTTGTTTCAGAGTTTTCTTCTGGCACTTGGGGGAAAAGAAGAGTCTAATATTCAAACATTTTTCTGTTTGTCAGAAGAGATCAGAGGCAACTGTGTTGCCAGGCAAGGAGAAAGGCAACTTCTTTTCAAGTAATTCAAGGAGATTCTTAACTTACATGAAGAAGAGTGAAAGGGTGGGATGGTAGATGAATAGTAAGTAGCAGAAAGGAAAAGGAAATGTGGCAAAAGTGTTGTACAAAAGGTTTTATAAAAACCCAGTAGGGATTTGTTACAAGGGAATTACAGTTTATTGACACCTCCTTTTACTAAGAAACAAAGAAATAAGTGGGGTTGGCAAGACAATATTGTAATGTGCTTGCATTCATTCAATATTCCACTGACACAGCCATGTCCTTTTTCTAGCTATACCATTCCATTTCCCTTCCCAGTTTTCCAACATGCCTTAGGGTTGTCAGCCCCCCATCTCTAGGTTACAAAGCATGCTTATTTCTTCATCAGACTATATTGGATTTTCTATATTTAATTATTTTTAATTAAATGAATCAAATTTAAGTTTGTTATGATGGATACAGACTGAAATCAGTATCTGATTGGTAGTCCCAACTAAAGTAGACTCCTTGAATCAGTTGTGGAATAGCAAGCTGACCCTTATGTAAAATCCATTGACTCAGTATCAAGAAATATTGGGCTTCCTTTAGTTGGAGTTTCCATTGGAAATTAGGGCTTAGAATGTATTTAGATCATACAAAGAACAGTTTTAGACCACTCTAACTGTCATGGAATCACACTGCTTTAACTGTGTAGTGCAGATTTAGAAATTCATTAAATGGCAGCTATAAAACAGCATCAATGGAATAAAAACATTGCAAATTGAAAGCCCATTGCAGTCAATTCCTGAAAGCCTGCTGGACTAGCTAAGGCTGCATCTGCACTGCAGAATTAATGCTATGGAATTCTGGGGTTAACAGATGCATGGAGCTCTGTGTGCAGAATGTTATGCTCCACATCCCTGGATCATAGACTCTTGGAATCGTAGAATATTAGAGTTGAAAAGGATCACAAGAACCATGCTGTCCAAGACCTTGCCATGTAGGAATACACAGCTTACAATTCCCATGATACACAGGTTCAGCATCAATTGCCATAATGTGATGTACCCACAACATACATGGAGAGAACTAGGCTGACTACAATTGTCCTAAAGAGAATGTTCACATCTTATCTGCACAAAGAAAAGTACATCTGCAGTTCTATCCTTATTCTGTCCATCACACATACACAAACACACATTTAATTTCTAAAAGCAGAAAAAACGCACCTTTTCCTGTTTCCCCCATCCAGAACACTGAAGGGCCTTTGACCTTATAGGAAAAATTACAGTTTTATCGCTTTCCATTTGGTCACACTGATGCTGGACAAAATTGATAATTTTATTTTCTCTCAGAAGACCGCAGATCTATCCTATCCCTCAAGTGTTATTCCCATGTGGGGAATAGCACCAATGGAAATTTCAGATAATAAAAGGTCAAACTTGTTGCTGATGAATGTAAATGACTTGCAAATTGATTTCTTGAGTGACATATTGTTGTGCAAAATGTTCCCGGCATCAGCTGTCTGTCATGTGACAAACCACCTTTCCCATATCATAATCGACACAGACATTGCAATAAGATTTTATGTGTGTTAACACCAGCACTGTGTGTTTTACAACTACCATTCTCTTGTCTAAACAACAAAATTTGTGTTAGTAAATTCTGCCTGGGACTAAGACATTAATAATTGCCTGGGGCTTTCAGAGTCTTGAAACAATTAAATGTGATTGTCTGGTTTTTAGATAGCAACTTTTAATACACATTTCTAATTTTACTCTTAATGCACATCTCTGCTTTTAATGTACCAAAAAGAAAAAAAAAACAAAGAGGGAAAATCTCAAGATAACCAGGTTTTAAAAAAACAACCTAATTAACAATTATATCTGTAGCTTCAAGCAGTTAATACACAAACACACACTCTCTCATTTAACTTAGAAACTGCAAGGGATTTTCAAATCAAGCATTCCACATGGATTTGTGCAGTTCATAAACCGCCAGATAATTCTTAAACTTTAATGAAGAACCCAACTTCTTCTTCTTATTTTTTGGAGGGTTGGGGGAAATAGGAGCAGCTAGTTGCTTAGAGGAGAGAAATAAGGAAATTATTTATTCAGCAGTGTTTGCCTTGCATTACAGAGGAACATTAAAGGATCACAATTCTTGATTGATTTGTGTAATAACTAAGTGCCTATGAGCCAGCCATTGCTTCAAAGACCTACCAGTAACAAAATGCATTGGCTTAAATCTCATTGCTAGCCTCAAATGCAGTTGACCTAGTTAATCAATTGCTGGATAAATCAACACCCAGGCTGCATTCGCACTGCAGAAATATTCCAGTTTGACACCACTTTAACTGCCATGGCTCAATGCTATGGAGTCTGGGAACTGTAGTTTTGAGAGACATTTAGCCTTCTCTGGAGCTTATCACATTACCTTCTAATTTGAATGCAGACTTCCAGGATGCAGCTGGGATGTAGCATGGAGGCAGGAATTATCACATTGTAATTTTTTGCCAAATTGCCAGGCGACTGCAGCCTGGGTCCCAACCATGCTCAGCCATCCACCTTTAAAACTCTGGAGCTTTCCATTTTTGAAAAAAGGCCAGCTGAGTGCAGTTAGTACCTGGGCTGCAGTCACCCAGCGATTTGGCAGCAAATTACAATGCAATAATTCCCGCCTTCATGCCACATTCCAGTTGCATCCCAGAAGGCTGCATTCAAACTAAAAGGTAATGCAATAAGCTCCTCAGTCAGAGAACTCTGGTGCCATGGTAAACTACAGTTCCCAAAATTCCATAGTATTGAGTCATGGCAGTTATTGTGGTATCAACCTGGATTATTTCTGCAGTGCAGATGCAGCCCCAGAGTGGATTCACCATCCATCTAAGATGGGAGCCACCAGCCACCACTGGATAATAGCAGATTCATCTAGGTCATGGCAGTTCTGATTTCTATGCATGGGTATGAAAGCTAGAAAGTGAAGAAAGCTAATAGGAAGGGAATCAACTTATTTGAAATGTGGTGCTGGAGAAGAGTGCTGCAGACACCATGGCCTGTAGACAAACAAATGAATGAATGGGTCCTTGAGCAAACCAAACCTGAACTCTTACTAGGAGCTATGATGAGTAAAGTGGGGTTGTCATACTTCAGTCATATCTTGAGATGATGTTAGTCATTGCAATAAAATGATAATGTAAGACAAAGTGGAAGACAGTAGGAATCGCGGAAAACCACTTTATAGGTGGATTGATTCAATTAGGGAAGGCACAGCTTTGAGTTTGTAAGACCTGAGCAATTAAGTTAATGACCAGGGCTAATAATTCTGTATCAACATCTTAGGTTGTGTCCATACTGCAGAAATAATCCAGGTTAACACCACTTTAACTGCCATGGCCCAATGCAATGGAATTCTGGGAACTGTAGTTTGTTGTAACACCAGAACTCTCTGACAGAGAAGGCTAAATATTACACAATACAATTCTCAGAATTCCATAGCACCCAGCCATGGTAGTTAAAGTGATTTCAACGTGGATTATTTCTGCAGTGCATATGCAGCCATAGTTATGTTTTTAATTGTTTTTAATTTTATTGAGATTTTAAATGTTTTGTCTGTGAGCTGCCTTGGGTCCCCCTGGGGAGAAAGGTGGCATAAATAAATAAATAAATAAATAAATAAATAAATAAAATATACTAGCTAGGTATACTAAGTACAGTGGGCCCTTGGTATCCACTGGGGTTTGTTTGAAGGACCCCCTGTTGATACCACAATCTGTGGCTGTTCAAGTCCCATTATATACAATGGCACAGTAAGATGGTGTCCCTTATAGAAAATGGCAAAATCAAGGTTTACTTCATATATTTTTTTAAAAAAATATATATTTTTAATCATGGATAGTTGAATCCATGCTGCAGAGTCTCTGAATCCAGAGGGCCAAAGGTATATCCCCAAAAGGATCTCCTCTAAGTGTCTTCCTTCCATGTGTAAATCTTTCTTCTTAGCCTTGGACACAAACTTGACTGCTCCTCTGAAATCCAACTATTTTATTTTTTTTACTGCACTGGGGAAGAAATCCCCACCATCTGCCTCTTTGACACTAAACAGATAAATCATTAATTATTCTTTAAGAGTGTATTATGGATAGAAAAATAGAGAAATAAGTCTCTGCATGGTGAAAGCAAAAGGAACAATGAAACATACCGTATATGATTTCCCAATACTCAGCCAGAATTGACAGGGGAAAAAATTGCATAAATGGAACAAAAGGTGACTTACTAAAACATTTCACAGTGTAGCCTCAGTCCTAAAAAGCTTTGTAAAGTAGATTAGGTTATAAGAAAGGAGATCCCTCCGCTCTCCTCCACACCCTCCAGTCTTCCTTCTAGCTCCAGTGTGTTTCCATTGATCTGACTATATTTTAACAAGAAGAACTGTGTGCCAGCTCAGTAGCATATAATAAAACAAGCTGGGATGATTTCCTAATAAGCAGCACACAGGGAAAGGAACAAATATGAATTATGCTGTCCAAAATAAACAAGGGTTTTAATTGGAATATTTTTGCTCTATCCTTCCAGGCTCATGGGAAGCTGCTCACATAATCAGGAGTTGTTTTGAAGAAGAAAAACCAGCAACACACAACTTAATTTCTAACAGTTGGGGAAAACACCATTTTGAGATAAAACTTTCACATTTCCTCGACTCTCAATCTGTTGGGGATTTCCTTTTCGGGCCAGAGAAATCCCCTGCAGCAGAGAGAAAGAAGAAAGAAGGAAAACCTGCTATGCTATTATGATTGACACCCTCTGGCCACTTTTGATGTATATTTCAAGACACATTCCTTTTCATCCCTTTGAGGAAAAGTTTGTATATTGGAGAGTGGGTTGGTGGAGATCATAAATGAAACTGAGGCATGGATAGGTCTAGCAGTTCCTTTCATTTTTCATTTTTTCATTATTATTTTTAGTCCCAATTCCATACCAGTCTTTTTTTTTCCCCCAAAGACATTTGCACAGAAATTAATATGCATTTATGCATATCTCTTTTACAATGCACATTAGCCGTCATCCTCTAAGTGACATAACCATTTGCAAGTTGTACTGTACAACGCACATGGAGTGAATTGTTCACCACCGGGCAATAGTTGCCATTCTGCTGACAGGAGCAGAAGCAGAGTTGCCAATACATGAATGTAACACAGTGCAGTTGTGTATTGCACATGACAGATACACATTGTGCATTGTGCAACCATGCCCAATCGTTGATATGTATTGTGCAATGATATTGTTTTTCAGGGCCTTGAGTAGTGTTCACATAATACTGTCTGTGGATATTTATGCCACACTAAAGGGAAATTGTATTGAAGTCCTTATGTGCATAACTTTGTCATGAATATGTTATTATTATTTTTTCCTGCTAGCAGGTACTTGTAAGGAGATGGCGAGTTACTTCCTTCCATCCATTACCACCAATCAAACATCCTTAAATGAGAAGACTGGTATTGTAGTCCAGTTATGGATTTGCAGGGTTGAGATACAGATATGTAATTGCTTTGTATTGATCTGCTTTCACTAATCCTACTTAGTCACAGCCCATCTCAGCAGCCAACAGGCTCCAGTACACCTGAAGAGCTAGCCGTCAGATCAGGGACAAGGAGTCCATTTGCTGGCCATCAGGGCAGAAGGAGGATCTTAGTTTCATCCTCTCCCATAAATGAGCGAACTTGCAACAAGGAATTGCAACAAGGGCCCTACTTCTAATGGTTATAGGTTCATTTCCTAGTGGGTGGGTGTGAGAGACACTATACTCCTTGTGCCTTGATTACTACCTGAACAGATTACTAGATGGTTTGAAAGGTAGACTGTGAGGGTTCAGACCAGAAGATATCACTCATTACATCTCCTTAACTAAGTAGATGATAAAGGATTTCAAAGCATGACTCTCACGAGTGTCATGTGTACTTAGAAGTATCCTTCTGAGAAGGCTCAGTGATTCACAACATATAGGAGTCTTGATGGTCCACTTTTGCTAGAGCATTTGAGTGGAGGGTCATTACTACCCTAGTCTTGGGGGGCTCAAGACCCTTCCTCCATTTTGGCATCCATGAAGTGAACAGTAGAGAAATAGACTGCTTACAGCATGTAGATTTTGATTGTATTCTCTTACCAGTGCTGGAAAAAGTGCAAGAACTAGCACAGTGCACCAACATGATGGTCGGTTCACATGTTGGAGAATCAGATTTCTGTCCCATCCCTAGGAAGTCCTAGAGCTATGGGAGATATGCAGCTAGATTGCTGGATTTTAGTTCAAAGCTTCTTCATCTGCACGATTTGGCCATTGGTACAGATCAAAATTAAAATAAGCTAAACTTATGACGGTTTTAATTAAATATTAATTAGAGGATGATGATGATGATGATGATGATGATAATAATAATAATAATAATAATAATAATAATAATAATAATAATTTAATTCTTTCCTCTTCCTCCTTTGCCTGGACCTCTCCTCGGGAGAAGACCAAGTGATGGAGATGCCTTGGGGGTGAATCTTTGTCCCTCTTCCTCCTCCACAGCCTGGCCTTCTCAAGAGAGAACCTGGTGAGGGAGCCTTGTAGGGCAAGTGTTTGCCTGTCCTTTTCCTCCACTCATCCTTCTCCTTGAAAGAAAGTTGAGCAGCAGAGGATCCTTGCAAGGCAGTATTCCCCATCCTCCTCCTCCACCACCACCGCCCAGCCTTCTCCTCAAGAGAAAGCAGGGTGGCAGAGGAGACTCACAGGGCAAAGGTTTCTCACTCTCATTCTCCATCCAGCCTTCACAGGAGAAGCTTAGCAGAAGAGGAGCCTTGCAGGATGAATGTTCACTCATCCTCCTCATCCTCCACCATCCTCAGGAGAAAGTGGAGTGGTAGAGGAGCCTTGTAGGGCAAGCATTTGCCTGGCCTTCTACTCCTCTACCTGGCCTTCTTCTCAGAAGAAAGCTGGCTAGTGGAGGACCCTTAAAGTTGTTCCATATCATCCTGGGCCAATTGAAATCCTTGGGCGGGCTGCAAACAGGCCCTGGGACATATATTGTGCAGGTTTGATCAAGACAAGCTGGGGATAAACTAGTCTTTCAGCTTAACCTATAATACAGGGATATCACCAGGAAGAAATGGAAACAAACAGCTAGGGATATGAATCCTGACTTGATTCATCATCACTTGCAAATAAGAAACAGACACCCACCAGCCAAACTCTCCTCACTGTGAGATGACAAATTTGTGTGCATGAGGAGGGATGCCTCAGAAAGATTTCATGACTTCATTATTATTTTTTAATCATGATTTAGCAAAATATTGAAATTTCAAAGGTGGAAGAAAGCAAAACTAACAGATTTGTGCATCCCTGCCAATTATGGACACTATTTACTTGATGGCAGAATGTGCAAAGAGCCAACATGGTGTAGTGGGTTGAGATTTGGACTAAGACTCGGGGGAGAGTAGGGTTTGAATCCTTGCACAGACATGGAAACCACTGGATGATCTTGGACAAGTCATTCTCTCATCTCCAAAGGGAGGCAAGGGCAAATCCCTTCTGAACAAATCTTGATAAGAAAATCCTGCGATAGGTCACCTTAGGATCTCCATCACTCAGAACCAACTTCAAAGCATGCAATAACAATAAAAGGAGTGTTAAGATGTGAAAAAATAATGTAAGACAATGGGGGGAGAGGAGTATATGGTATTGCTTTGTTTCTCTCAAAATAATATTCCAAGGAAATACCCTTGTATTAGAAGGGCATATTAGTTCAACAAACAGGAGGATCACAGTAGGTTCTGGGCAGTGATTTCTCTTCCATTTTAGTGTGGAAAGCAGCTATGGCCATGTCATGCTGCTTGGCATTCTGGATAACAGCCTCTATTAATAAACAGAAAGGCTAATCAAATTGGAGCATCTCAAAATGTGATTTAATTTGCTGGGTTCGCCTGTGAATATTAACCGCTTGCAAATTAAATTATCCAATAACAAATTGCATCAGGCTCCAGCACCGTATCAATTGAGGTCGTCCTTACGGTTACTCTTCTGAGGAATAAGTTGCCACAAGAATATGGGTTTTCTTTTTTAATTGACTCCAGGGGTATGTTTGCAAATAAATAAACTCACCAAGGAAATCAAAAGGGAAATGAGTTAGGAGCCAAGCTTTTGTCATTATGTTTTCTGCACTGCAAATTGCTACTCTTTGACACTACTTTGTTTGGACTTTGCAATGCTGGGAATTACTGGTTTTGTTATATTTAGTGTAGTTCACTTATTGGCTTGATACTCATAAATAAAGATGATTAGGGGGTTCTGGTGCACAGATCCTGTAATGGTAAGATTATGGTAGGGACAGGGATGATATTTAGTTTGTCTTTTCTTGTGTTTTGAATACATGAGAGTATTTGGGGAGAAATGGATGGCATGTAAGAATGCGGAAAGACCATTTAGTGAACATTCAAAGTCTTAGTGTATACTAGTTTCCACACCAACCCTCTATATCAGCTGTCCATGCTCATGGTTATGGCCTACATTGCCAAGATCAAAAATACCTTAAAGGCTGTTTCTACTACATGATGCTTTCTGAGCTCTAAGACCTTTTAGAGCAGATACTCTGAAGCAAAGTTGGTGGGCACAAGAGTAAGGGCCTTCTTGGTGGCTGTTCCCACCAATAATTTAGATATCTGTTTTTAAGGAGGCTGGATGTTTCCCTCATCATTTTCCTTCTGCTGAAAAATGAAAGCTCTAGTCTCATGCTAGTCCATAATGATCAGTATATCCTTTGAACCAAAACTGAGCAAGATCTGAATGAATCAGCCCCCCCAAGTCAATAGAGAGCCCAAACTCTTGTATCACATCCAAAACAAGGCACCAAGATAAATAACACTGAGTTATATGCACATTTGTCACCAACAGGATTCCAGTTATCATGTATCATATCTGGAGGGCATCAAGCTACGGAGACTAGTATAGGATTTTGGATGGCATTCTTTCTTAAGTGTCTTCTTGAAGGCAAGTAATTTCAGCAATTTTATTCCTGATGTGAGAAAGTCTCCCAAAAACCACACAATTTTCAAAGCCAATTCAGAATTTCAAAGTTTTCAAAACCTATTCAGTACAAAATTCATATGTGATTATTTTGTGCAGAAACATTATTTTCTCTTTCCTGTGCTGAAAATGCTGCTTTATGCACAAATTTTGCCAAATGCAGTCCCAAACTCTCTCTCTCTCTCTCTCTCTCTTTCTCTCTGTGTACATA
>CM034705.1:4783449-4793777 GCA_020142125.1 Phrynosoma platyrhinos
AAGACTCCAACTTGTGTCTTCACCAGACACTCCTATGACTGAGACAAATTTATCTCCCAAAGACCCCTAAGACTCAGGTGGGTTCATAAGTGGTGATATAATCTTTCAGATGATCTGGAGGACCAAAGACATATATTTATTATATATAATACATCCTCTCATACATAGGGGGACATGTGTGAGAGAGAGTGATGTGATATATGAGACACACACACACATCTAGGAGTGTGTGTGTATATATGTATGTATGTGAGAGAGATAGAGAGATAGAGATAGAGGGAGATTAGATAGATGATAGATAGATAGATAGATAGATAGATAGATAGATAGATAGATAGATAGATAGATAGCAGTGTGTGTGTATGCCATATGTGTGCCACACACCTGCATACATATGTGTGTGTGTAAGTATGTATATATGTATATGTACACACACACACACACACACACACACACAAATGCACATTTTGAAGACCTGCCCCCAGTCACTGCAGCCAATTTTGACAGAGACAGATGCTAATGTTATAAGATTCGGCAGACTTTCCAGGCATAACTAATAGTGCTGTTTAGGACCTATAAAGCCATATATATATATTCCTTTTTAGGTCATAAACAGCACTTTGAATTGTGCCTAGAAACTTACCATTAGTATCTGTCACCCTCAAGATTGTTTGCAGTGGCTTGGAACATCTTGTCAAAGTTTCCGACAGGAGCACTTTGAGAACAATGTGACAGTGCACACAGAATTAAATATACGCTCTCTGGCACACAATGCTCTGCCACCAGGAACATCTGTTCTGATTCTTCATGAACTAGCAAATATCTCCATATCAAATGGGAAAGGGCTTCAAATCAACAAATCTTGGCCTACAGCTCCTACAACTTCCACCTGCTCAGGTCAATAGTTAAGAACTTCTGGGCTAACCATCTATAGGTCCTAAGGTTCCCTTACCCCTGATTTTGAACAATATAAATTGCAGAATGCTATTTTAACAGTTTTAAAAGTGGATTCTAGGATTGTTTCTAGACTATTTTTAGGAATTTTAAAAGAGCCTTTTAATACTTTTTAAAAATGTTTTTCTCTTGGTATTGCTTTCATTGTTTTTTATTTGTTCATTGCTTGGGAGCCTTTGTGAAGGGCAATACCAAAATATTTCACATAATATAATATAATGATCTCTCATGCTGACAGAATGAAAACCGTTTTAAAGTCTATTTTTATCTGGCTGGCTGATTATTCTCCATCTATCCATCCTGCAGCTTAAAGGCAACATTATCAGCTCCCTCTTAGTACTCATGAAATGGAAAGGCATCCACCTCCTCAATTTCCAAGATGCCCTCTGTTCATGGACGCAGCAGGAACACATGTTCCCCTCAACTCTTTTTGTAGTTTAAAGCCTCCTTGCTGTCTTTCCTTGCAAACACACAGGAACACACAGTTCTTTAATGTCAGAACAGTGGAAGCGGGTGGGAAATGGGAACGACTTGAGAACAAGTCACCATGCAGCTTAAAACATTTCCTACCCAGCAAAGCTGTATGTCAGACAGCAAAAGGATGAAATGCAGAGGAAATTAGAAAGACGTAGAGGTCAAATGAAGTAGTCAGACAGATTTACCATTACAGGAATCTCTAGGAGAGAGAAACCACACTATAAATACCTGGCTATTTGTGGAATTTCTCTTAAGCTGCTTGAACATATCCTGGAGAAACATAGAAAATAAACCTTCCCTTTGGCTCATCTATGTGTATCTCAAATCCATGTATTTATTAACATTTATTAACATTTACTTACCTGTTTTATCTGCCCTGCTCCATCTCTCCCTTTCCTCCAAATGCCTCAGGGTGCGATCACAAACATTTCATACTAAATCAACAGGACTTTTAGTGTCATCTTGTGTACTTTCAAGTCATGTCTGACATGGAGACCCTAAGGTGAACCTCTCATGAGGTTTTCTTGGCAATATTTGTTCAGAGGGGCTTGCCATTCCTTTCCACAGAGGCTGAGACAGTGCAATTTGCCCAAGGTCACTCAGTGTGACTACAACCATGGATTCAACACTCAAATCACTACACCATGGTCCAGAGCTGTAGTCCAACATGCTGTGTGTTGACAAGCTGGAGCATGTCCAGAGGAGGGTCACCAAAATGGTGAAGAGTCTGGAAACCATGCCCTATGAGGGAAGATTTAGAGAGTTGAGTATGTTTAGCCTGGAGAAGAGATGGTTAAGAGGTGATATGATAGCCCTGTTTACATATCTGAAGGGATGTCATATTGAGGATGGAGCAGGCTTGTTTTCTGCTGCTCCAAAAAATAGGACCCAGAACAATGGATTCAAACTACAGGAAAAGAGGTTCCACTTCAACATTAGGAAGCACTTCCTGACAGTAAGAACTGTTTGAGAGTAGAACATACTACCTCTGAGTGGAATCTGCTTCTTTGGAGGTCTTTAAACAGAAGCTGGATGGCCACCTTTAAACAGAAGCTGGATGGCCACCTCTCAGGGGTGCTTTGATTATGAGTTCCTGCATGGCAGGGAGTTAGACTGCATGGCCCTTGGGGTCTCTTCCAACTCTACAATTCTATAATTCTATGACTCTAACACTCAAATCACTACACCATGCTCCAGAGTTATAGTCCAATATTTGAAACCCTACACAACATGCACACATCCACCTTTTGCCTGTGCATCCCTTTTATTTTTGGTTCTTATAGAGTTTGATATTCTCTTCTACCCTCCGTAAAAGGCCATGGATGTGCTGTGACAGCCTACTTGAATAGCCATCCTGTGGCTTGTGGAAAGTACAGGCAACTGGAGAATCTTCTGGCTATACAGCTCCATGTGGATCTATGATTGTAGTGGATTTTGGTGGAAGAGTGCACCCATCTTTGTCTGGCTATGGAGAATAATCAGACATTTTTCTGATCCTACATGGTCTTTACTAGCCACAGAATACTAGCAAAAACAGGAGTCCTGGTGAACAGAGAGCCATGGTAAACAATCACATGAAGAACTATTATACTTCACTGGGACATGCAGAATGATGGCCACAATGAGAACCATATGTAGCCTGAAACTTAAAAGTAATCCTAACTACAATATGGCTTCCATTTTGTGGGCATCAAAATCCAGGAAGGATACCATAGGGCAGAGTTAAGAACTTCTCTCAAAGAGCTTTCTTATTGTTTTTTAAAGGTTTAACTGAAACAATCATAATCAACAAACAATGCATCTCAGATCCAGTACAGTATTGAGATGACATTTCCTGACTATCCAAATAAGAAATCCAGCTGGCATGACAACAATTATAATACAGTATCTATCAAAAAATCAACATGTGAGGAAGGGGGAGCAAGAGGACTGGCATATTTGTTTACATAAGTGATAAACCTATACCAAGTCTCATAGAATTTAGAGTGTTCTTGGTTATCTGTAGTAGTCTTTTTTCCCCCTCAGTATCTCTATCAGTGTGATGTTCCAGACTCTGCCTAACCTCCAAGAAAATGACATTTAAGCCTTTCCAATTATGTGCAAACTCTAAACATGCAGCCAAACATAAATACACAATCAATTCTTTGTGAGAAAGAGACTTATTTGCATTATAGCAAAGAGACAGTAGACCCAACACTGGAGATAATGACAGTGTTTGTAATTGTACTGATTTCTGTAAATACCAAATTCTATAAATGAAGGACTCATGGGCATGACCAACACATATCTTAGTAATGCCCCAGATCACCACATGGTTGCCAGCATTACTCATTTGAAACTCTAGAAAAATATCCTCAATTTTATGGAGGTTAAATGCAACCAGTTTATTAATTTTATGCAGTGCTGTTAGATAGTTGGTGACAGCAGTTTCACAAAATTTAACCACAAGTTTTTGCAGAAAATCTTAGATCTCTAAGGGCTCACATAAAGAGATAGTCCTTCAAAAAGCATGGATTCAAGTCCTTTGTAGCTACACACCTTGTGGATATTGCTCCACTACCTCACATTACCCCCAAAACCATAACATGGGCATGGGGTGCATAGTTCCCACATCAACAATGTTGTCATTTTCAACAGATGTGAGGGTGGTTGCAAAAGAGACAGTGAGCATTCCCTTCTGCCCACTCCATAAACTGACATATGTAGGAGAACCAGTGTGAAGTAGTGGTTTGAGCATTGAGCTATGACTCTGAAAACCAGGATTTGATTCACCACCTGGCCATGAAACCCACTTGGCCATGAAACCTTGGGCAAGTCATTCTCTTAACCTCAGGGTAAGGCAATGGCAAACCTCCTCTGAACAAGTTTTGCCAAGAAAACCCCATGGTAGATTCTCCTTAGGATCATCATCAGTCAGAAATGACTTGAAGTCATACATCACCAACAACAACCTCAGATCATATCAATGTATGTCAGCAACATGGCCTTTCATTTTTAGTTGTGTACCTCATCTGTATTAATTCACAAAGAGAAAGGAGGAAACAAAACATCTGATGCTCACTGTTTTCTTCTAATAACGGGAACCCAAAATATATGCCACGTATTTATTATTAACTGCTCCATGCTCACATTGAATAAATTGAAAGAAAAACAACAACAAATCAGTGCATAAGAATTTCTCTTCCATCTCTACTCTGTAATTGTCTTGGTTGTCTCTTGGCTATGGCTATGGTAGATACATTTCCATGTGGAAAGAGTTTTGTCATAAGATACCATCCTGCTCTTTAATAAATTCTCAAGCTATCTGTGGAATTCCACCCACATGTCATCTTGATAGCAATTCAGTGAAAGGAAATAATCTGATATGTGTTTTGATACTTACATACCCACAATATCAGGAGTTAATGCAAATGGAGGAGGGGAAAGAGAAAGGGAGAGCAAATAAGAGCTTATAAATGTATTTATGAAAGCTTCTGAAAGGTATGAGCTAGTAAATTGAATCAGTCACCATAGTTGCAGGATGCTCAGATCTCAAGCAGGACGAAAGAAGCTGCTGTGTTGTTTAGCTGCTCATTAAAGAAACCGACTTGGTTCCTTGCTGAACAAACTGTAGACTACAAGTCTCAGCTGGTGTTCTTTAGGAAAAAAAATGGAAGCTGAACAGGAAACATGGACTGCAACTCATCATAAATAATCGAGATCTTCACTGAGATGCCCTGTGGAACAGAACAAGGCTTTACAATTCCAGTATGTTTCAACATGAAACCTTTAAGCAAGGTTTGGGAATTTGGGCATACTTTAAAATAGCACTTTCGAAACTGAAAGTCTGTGCTTAGGTAGTCCAGTTGTTTTCATGAAGAGAAGCTGATTCTGAAACCATAATACAGTATGAAAAGAGCTTTATTTTTATTTGGCCTCTGCACATCCTTAGAAAAGAAATATCGGAAGAAGTGGTGTGCAGTCCATTGAAATTTGTGCTGAAATGAATTGGTTAGTCTGAAAAGACCCACAACACTCACCCCACCCCCTTCTTCTCTTCTTTTTCTACTGAAACAGACTAAAATGATCATCTCTTTGAAAATGATATAGGACATAAACACTGTATTGTAGAGCCAATTACCTAGCAGTAGGCCCCGATGGATATGGATGGAAATTATTTCCAGCTAGGATCTGGAATCTCCTGGGCATTTCTAGTTTCTACCAGGGAAACAGGATGCTGAAGAAAGATATATCTTTCATGGTTCCACCATGATTCTTTTTATCTTACAGTCCAGGGAAGGGTTGTTGTTGTTTTTCTGCAAAAAATAAATATTTCATGCTTTATTAGGAAATAGTTTCTTCTGCATTTTCTCCATGAACATTTTCTTTACCAGTCACCAATGCCAGAAAGCCTGCTTTCATCTTCTCCTCTCATCTCCCCAAACAGCATGGCTGCTACTGAGATTTAAAACGGCTTCCTTGCACAATAAATAAAATAAAATAGCTTCTGATGAATTCCCATAGGTCACTCAATAAAAACAACAACAACAACAACCTTCTCTGTTTAAAATAAGCTGGCAACTGCAACACCCCTGGCTGATTCCAAGATGTGCAAGGCATGCTTTCCTGACATATGCCCAAGTTATTGATCCAGACAAAAATACAACCCCAGAGTATACGTAATATACTCCAGAGCAATCTGGAATGTCACGTTACATTAGCAACATGCTGTGTCACAAGGCAGCACTTGTACTTAGCTTTGTCTGTGCCCAGAGATCTTCAACTGTCAGTGTTATGGGATCAAACTATTATGGCTTGTTCTTTCATAAAGAATGTGTTAACATTACCCTTCCTCAGGGATCCTACTTGAAACATCTTCTCATTTGAAAGCTGACATAATCATATTCTGGGTCTGATTCTTGTTATTTATTTATTTTTAAAGAACTTTTTAAAGAATGTGTAACCTACAATTCAGTCACATCATAGAACTACTTTCTCAATATCTCTTGGATGCAATTGGTATTTTTGTCATTTTTACTACAACTTTTGGCTGTTTGATAAGGTAGAAGGCAGTAGGAAGAGCAGAAGACAGCATTACAGGAAGATAAACAAAACGAAAGAAGCCACCGCTGCTCTGAGTTGCCAGGACCTGATCAGGGATGTCGATAACTAAGGGACTCAGAGATCTTTCATTCAATTGACTTGGGAACAACAATAACAAGAACCCTGTCACTATCCAGATCTGGCCTGGAATCATGTTGGTGACTTACATGTGTACGTTTCACTACAAAAGCAGTGGTTTTATTTTACCCAAAGAAAATTGTTCACACTCAGTTCAAAATCTCCAAAGTGGAGTTGCACATGTAGAGCCACTGAATATTCAGGTAAACATTCTCAGCTAATACATATCCTTCTGTCTCTACTGAAATTGACAAAATTGTACATCCTTTTGTGCATTTTCTTATATGTGCCATTTCACATTCTCCTGCACTTTCTGGGGTGCATTCCACTGTACAGTGTTGTCATTCAGCACAAAGGGCAAGTTCAGAGAACACAGAGAGTTCCTTGCTGCCAAACCTCCTCCACCAAAGCAAGGAAGAAAAGTGGACCAGCAAATATATCCCTAACCTTCCTGTGATGCTAACATCTAAATAGGGCTTATTGATGATGTCAGCTATACTCAACTCAACTGCAACGTATGGTAACCCTATGAATGAGAGAGCTCCAAGTCACCCTGTCATGAACAGCCCTGCTCAGGTCTTGCAAATTCAGAACAGTGGCTTCCTTTTTTAAGTCCACCTCCAATGTGATCTTCCTCTTTTTCTATTGCTTTCCACCCTGCCAAGCACTATTGTCTTTTCTAGTAAGTCATGTCTTCCCATTTCTTGGTCCTACAAAGTCTGGGTCTCTGCTTTTACCTTCCAGTCCTCTTTTGATGTATGATCAATTTGGCTTTAGCATAGAAGCTTTCAATTTCTTCCTTTGTCTATCTGCAGTTGAAGCATAAACTTGGATTATGGATATATTAATGTTTTTTTTCCCCTGAAGTCTTATTGCTATTATTTGGGCAGACTCTGCATTATATCATCCGATAGCTTTAGCTACATTTCTTCTGACTCTCAATGCCATCCCATTTCTTCTTAAATTTCATTTCCTGAGCAAAACACTGTGTAATTAACAGAATGAAAATGTTTAATTCCTGACCACTTTAGCTAACTCACCCCAATGTGATGTTTTTATATTCCATTTCTTGTTTTACTATAGTTAGCTTCCCATGATCCATGCTTCTGATTTTCCATACTTTTATGATATTTGTTGTGCAGCTTCCTTTCACATCTGAGCATGCCAACATCTGAACATCCTTTCAGCTTGGGTCCAATTGCTTCATTAGCCATAGTGCTACTTGTACTTGCTCTCCATTCTTCCTCAGTGTTTCACTTAAGTGCCTTCTGATCTTTGAGTCTTATCATATTTCACTATCTCTTGTCCCATTTTGGATTGTCTCATCATTGAAAAATACATTTGAAAATGGTTTACCAGTGCATTCTCCCATGCAGTAACAACAGGCATTAACTTTGGTGCCATTGCCATTGTCTCTGAGAGATCCTCCACCAGAGTTACCCTCCACTGCTGCCCAGTAGCTGTTTGGCACATTTGGTTTGGCTCCTTAACAAAAGCCTGACTGACATGGGAGACCCTACCAGCAGCAGTGCTACCAGCTGCATAGCATCTTGTGTCATGAGAGCATGAAGGCCCATCACTAAGGAAACATAATGCCATGGTGGGGGGGGGGACTATCCATAACAAAATAAAATTGGGGGGGGGGAAGCAAAACTTAAATAAAACCAGAGCTAAGACCCATCTGTTCTGTTCAAACCATGGCCAACTACTTGGCTATGGAAAGCCCATGAACAGGACATGGCTAGACAAATCTTAATTACAAGGACAGGTTGATTTGGGAACAAATATTTCTTTAGGGATGTTTGCAACACTTATTTCCAGCTGCTATTTGGGCATGTAGCCAGTGTAATATTGGCCCAAGGCAGCTTTGGGGTTTCTGTGACTATTTGTTGCTGCTCTTGATATATCTGGTAATCGGAAGTGTAAATGTGTAATGTATACAGAGTTTGGAAAATTACAAGGCACACAGTTTGTTTAATATGTTATTACCTGGGGAGAGTGATACAATCAACAAGATTAGAATAACTGTATTGGAGCAATGTGTTACTAGTTGCTGTCTAATGTTATTTTCAAAATGCACTTAGAGGTATTTTGACGGTAATGTTTTCACGTTTTATGGCAGTCTATAATCAACCGTAATTATTTTTCTTCTCAAAAAAGTAGACATAAGTAATAGAAATTCATTGAGCAATGATGCAGGTAATGTAATTAGTTGCTCTTCCAACATCTTGATGATTGATGACCTTCCAAACAAATTTCAAAGCTGTGGATCCATACTAACTTTTTATGATGATTTGCTTTGTTGTTGTCATTGTGTGCCTTCAAGTCATTTCCAACTTATGCAGATCCTAAGGCAAACTTATGATGGTATTTCCTGAGGCTGAGAGTGTGTGACTTTTTCATAGTCAACCGGTGGGTTTCCATGGTCGACTGGGAGATCTGAACCTCAATCTCCAGAGTCTTCCAACACTCAAAGCATTACACTGGCATCTGACTATTCATTGGCCTGTGGATTTTTTTTAATGGAAAGCCAAACGAAAAAAGGCACAATTAATATTGATCTTTCTTTTCTGTGTCAACATGAAAGTATGTTATTATCATTCTTGTTTTTAGTCTGTATTATTACAATAATGCAAACCTGTATTATTGAGAAACATGAAACAGCATATTATTGGAAAGGTTACATAGGTGTAAAAAGAATTTGTTGTTGTTAACTGCCTTTGCGTTGATCTTGACCCATGGCGACCCTATGAATGAGACATCTCCAGCCCCTGGAGATTAAAGGGGAAAGGTTGCCTACCCCTGGTCTAGGTCTTGTCCTCTTGGCTTCTAGGGATATCTCTGGCTTGATCTGCTCTAGGACCCATTTCTTTGTCCTTTTGACTGTCCCTGGGATCTTCAACACTCTTCTCCAGGACCACATTCTCTCAAATGCATTGATTTTCTTCCTATCATCTTTTTTAACTGCCCAGCTCTCACATCCACATGTGGGAATAGGGAATACGATGGCTTGTATGATTCTAACTTTTGTGCTGAGTTGTATGTTTTTGCATTTTAGAATCTTTCTACTTCTTTCATTGCTGCCCTCCCCATTCTTAATTTTCTTCTGATTTCCTGGCTGCAGTCCCCGTTCTGATCAATGTCAAAACAAAGAATATCTTTGTCGTAATTATTCTACAATAGTTATTTAAATTAATTATACTCCACTAAAGATATTTTTCAAGCAATTAACATATTTTTATCTCTTTTAAATCTATGTCCTGGAAAAGCACAAAAAAAAAAAAAGCATAATGAAGAAGTACAAACAAGGTTTTTATTTACTTCTAGTTAATATTTCTGTCACAGGTAATTACAGACCTTAATGAGAAAACAATTTGATCAATTCAAGAAACAGAAAATAAACACCAGAGGTGCAAGGAGTAAATTTCTTTTATTTATTTATTTATTTATTTATTTATTGGTAAAGAAGCCCAGACTATTAAAAAATAATTAGGAAAGGATACTTGAGCATATGGTAGAGTAAATCCACCATATTATCAAAGATCTTTAGAATCATAATAGAAAGAGGCAGGATCACACAGTCCACCTAGTCCAGCTCTCTGCCATGTGGGAAACCACAGCTAAAACAAGATAGCTACTTTTTCCTCACTTTAAAAGTCTCTAATGCACCAGTTCCCATCTGATCTTGGCAGTGAAGCAAGGTTGACACTGGTTAGTACTTGCATGGAACACTGGTG
>CM034705.1:4793877-4823577 GCA_020142125.1 Phrynosoma platyrhinos
TATTTTAGGCCTGATGGTGCTCGGCCTAGTGTCTCTCTCCCAGCCACTCACTCATAAACCACAAGGTTGCAAGTTCAATGCTAGCCAAGGCTCAGGCTAGACTCAGGCCTGCATCCTTCCGAGGTCGGTAAAATGAGTACCCAACTGTTGGGGGGCAATGAGCTTACAGTTGTAAACCGCTTAGACACCCCATAGTGTGGTAAGAAGTGGTATATAAATGAAGCTGCTTTGCTTTGCTTTGCTTTGCCAAGCATACCCCAAGTGTTGTAAGCTGTATTTCTGAGGAAGGAACTAGCAAAAGTACCTCTGAATATTATTTGCCTATAAAAACACTAAGAAATTCATGAGGTCACCATAAGTCAACAAGAGACTTGAAAGCACAAAGATACACAAAGGAGAAGTATCCACTTCCTCATGAGTCTGTTCCACTGTTGAATAGCTCTTGAAGAGGATTAAAAAAAAAAACCTTTTAAATTTCATGAATGGAATCTAATAAATTGAACTCAGCAGCTCATTTAAATACACAATGCTGGGCATATTGAAGTTTGGTAGTCCAGTATTCCAACCCAAACAAGCAATAGACCAACTTTATCTAAAATTCTTACAAAAGCATACAGTGGCAGGAGTTGAGCAAAAAAGGCTATGAAATACCAACAAATTCACCAATAAGGATTGAGCACCATTTCCAAACTATGCCAAAGTACACTTGTTCTTTTAGTCTTATTTTGATGTTCAGCAGAACACATTCATAGTCAGCAGAATATGTCAAGATGTTTTTGAATGGGAACGAGGCTCAGAATGTTTTGTGTGTGTTCAACTGAAATTGAAACATTGGGCTATGCAGACAGGCAGCTCTGGGCCACCCTTGCTAGCCACGGATCAAGGCCACAGCAACTGTGCACCATGGCCCCGATCCTCCCTTTTGCCACCCCTGAAAGGAGTGGCATTTTGGGTGGCAAAAGGGCACCCTAAGAGCTGGCACGCAGCTCTTTAGCACTCCTTCCAGTGCAGCACGTAAAAATGCTGCACCAGGAGGATCTCCTTATGGTGTCGGGACATCATTGGGCTGGGGTTGGGGTGGCTGGCGTGTGGCTGCCCCTTCTCATCTCTGTCTCCAGGCCGGCCCTTTGGGCCAGTCTGTAGAGGCCCATTAGGAACTTACCAGCACTTTCTATGCCTATGCAAACTGTTTTCTTCAACACAGTTCCACATCATTCAGGCCTTACAATCACTATATAGAAGGATATAGACAAGTTGGGGCAGGTTAGAGAAGGGGAACAAGGATGATAAGAAACATAGAGAACAAAATGTATGAGGAAAGATTGAAGGACTTGTTCAGCCTGGTGAAAGGAAGACTGAGATTGGCATGATTTCAGTCTTCAAATGCCTCAAGGGCTGTAACAAAAAAGAAAAGGATGGCTTGTTCTCTGTTGGCCCAGAGGTTGGGATCAGGTCTATTGGTCTGAAGTTTCAGGAGTGTAGAATTTGATTGAATATTAGAAGGAACTTCTTGACAGTGAGAGTGGTTCATCCTAAAGTGGTGGTAGGGTCTCCTTCCCTGGACATCTTCAAAAAGAGGATAGAAAGCTACCTGCTGGAGATGTTTTAGCTGATGATTGTGAATTGAACAGGGGGTGAACTTGATGAACTATCAGACCCCTTCCAACTTTATGATCCCATGGAAAAAAATGACATTTTGTTTCACAAAACCCATCTGTTGTTTTTATTCTCTCCATATAATAATTTGTCCACAACACTCCAGGATGTTTGAATATGGGGAGAATACTGTGAAGGAACATTCCTTTTCTCCTGCAAGTAAAAAACTGCCATAAGTAGTCATGCTTCCATGCAAGAATGAATTTTGAAGTATCAAGTATCAATTCATCTGCTGACCTTTTTTTAAAAAAAATCTAGGCCACAGAATCTACCATCCTCAAATGTTATCTCAAAATTCTATAAACCATGTTCCATCCAACTGTCTCAATTGGACAGGGACAGTCCCAATTAATCCTCTGTCATCCCATTTT
The DNA here is from genome assembly GCA_020142125.1 of Phrynosoma platyrhinos. Lineage (NCBI taxonomy): Eukaryota > Metazoa > Chordata > Lepidosauria > Squamata > Phrynosomatidae > Phrynosoma > Phrynosoma platyrhinos. The sequence goes on from CM034705.1 coordinate 4,795,905, forward strand.
TTTTCAAAATCCACAAAATAGTAAGAACCAAATAAAAATGCACAAAATACATCATGCAAGCTTTTGAACTGCCACTGATTTCTTTACTAAACAAAAGTGCTAACAATCATACACTTTTTCCAGATTGCTTTTAAAATGTCCCAATTTCTCTTTTCTCTTTCCTCTTTCCCTCTTTGTCCTCAGTTTACTTTCATTGCTGCAAAATAAGTTCAAAATGCATAAAAATTTGGCAAACTGCTGGCACTTTTACAAGTACTTTTGTTCCCCCCACCCCAATGCTTTTTGCCATTTTGACTACACTGATGTTGTTTGGCCACTAGTTTTATCTTTGAAATGTTAGAGCATATGAAACCATAGTTATTTCTTTGAAATATTGTATGTAGGAATAACTGAACAGAACTGCTGCAGCTAGAGAAATCCAGGCATGGTTAAGCAAAATTGGGGGAGACCTTTGAACTCAACAGTGGAATTAATCTTATATCAAGAATCTAGTTTTCAGCTGGAACTGCAAAGGATATTACAGATGATTGACAGATTAATCCAGTTCTACAAAACTACTGAACAACTGAATACAGTACACATAATGCTACCTCAATGACTTGCAAGTAAGAGGAAATATAGAAACTAGAATTTAGGAAAAGCTAAGGGAAATGGATGCATTAAATTAAGATTATGGATGGAGCACTAAGTATGTTCTAGTAGCAATTTTGATACATTTACAGGTGTATAATGGATCTTACACCTGAATATACATTTACAGGATTATGTTCACCAGACTCTCACTGAGAACTAGATTAATTATTTTTTGCAAAAATAAAAAAAGTATCTTGTTCTTGTCCAAAAATAAATTAGAGCTCTAAATGTTCTGCATTATGCTCTCTTAAAGTAATTATCTATTATATACTGGTAAGTAGGAATGTAAATCCTTTACTATTTCATCCTTGCATTTCAAAGCAAATAAATTCTGTAGTTTTCTCTCCACAGATGAAAACAACTATTCATCCATAATATGCTCACTGTATTCATGTGTCCCTAAGTGTTGTGGAGACATTAGAGGTACAGGTGTAGGTGTGATTCCCTCCTCACCTTCTATTTTGTTGTGTTTTTCGAAGCCTCACCTGCATTTTTTGTACCATTTTTGTTTTGCATTCAAGTAGCAGACTTTGACCTAAATCCTTTTGTTAGTAGTAAGCAGAATAAATCCATTGATTCAATTGGATTTATTTATGTGCTTATTAACTTGTTATTCAGTCATTGTTTTAATGGGTCTGCTGTAATTATCCTAAATATCCTACAGGCACCAGAATCCAACTGATCCTGGAAGCTATGTCGTACCTTGACAAGAAAGATTCAGCACCTTAGATAGATCTTTTAAAGTTCATACAAAAATCTGGAATCAATTCACCTCCAATCGCCCACCACCACTGTCATAGAAATAGTGGCCAATTGCCACCATTGTTTCCAACATCCTGAAAATGATTTGCATCAGATGTATTGGTACTTTTACTGTAACCTTCAGCAAGACCGTGAAAAAACAAGAGGGAAAAAATCTTCTTTATCACAATGCTAGGATCTACTGCACATATCTTAAATTCCAGAGCTATTGAACTCTGTTCTGTGTGTGACTTTGCTTTTCTGAGAAGGGGTTGTCTTTTAATCATGGAATGATTCAAGGTAGAATTGTTGCCACTTCTCTTTAGGTGACTTGTTCTATCATCTCTGCTATATTCAAAATACAAAGAGACTTTGACTTGCTATTGTCAAGAAGGACAAAGATTACCACCTAAAGAGAGCAATTAACTATACTAGATATGGAGCCCACTGCTCAACTAGCCTTCTTTCCATCATCATTGATTTTTGAGGTTGTTTTCAGACATATCATGCCTAGTGTAAAGATAAAAAAACAAATGGGAAATGAACTGACAGTACACATGCTTGATTATGCTAAATGTCTGTTGTTCTTTGACAATTTATGGCCTTCCCAGTGTTGTAGGATTGCAGTTCCCATCCATCCTAACTAGTATAGTTAATGATGGAGGAAGATTGGAATTGAAGTTTAACAGCAGCTTAAATTATCCATCCTTGTTGCTGTGTGAAATCGTTTCTGACTTATTGGAACCCTATAGGTGAATCCTATAGGTGAACCTATCATTGGGTTTTCTGGGGCTAAGAGTGTGTTCTTACCCAAAATCACCCAGTGGGTTTACATGACTAAACAGGGAATCAAAGCTTGATCTCTAGAGTCATAGCCCAATGCTCAGACCTGTACACTACCCTGGCTCTACCCATCCTTGCTGTTATAAAAGACAAAGTCTAAATTAACCTCAATCAATTGTCCAATAACCAGGTGTGGACAGAACAATTGATTTTCTTAAGGTTCATGATTTTTAAGCTGGTTAGGATATCTTCAGGCCTAAATACCCTAAAGGTACCAGATCTCCTCTGATCTTGGAATCTAAGTAGTGTCAGTTGTGGTTAGTATTTGGATGAGAGGCTGCCAACAGATACTGAATTCTACACATCATATTTCAGAGGAAGGAACTAGCAAAATCATGTCTGAGTATTCCTTGTCTATGAAATTCAAGGGGTTGTCCATCAATTGACAGGTGACTTAAATGCACATACATGCACTCACAGGACCCTTCTTATAGTGATCTATCCTCTGTAATTAGAACATAGGAAACACCCTAGTTAGCCCAAAGCTTTTTCCATGGCGGTGGGGATTTTTTTCTTTTTAGCTACACAAGTTTCCTTTGGATATGGAGACATAAGAGAAAGATGTGGGCTGCTGCTCTACTTACTGAATCCTTTTCAAGGTCTACACAAGATTCTGTACTCTTTTTAAAAAATCATCCTAATCTACATGATGGTGAAAATACATTCAGATTTAACAACATAAAAGAAACAAAATTGCTCATGTGACTGAGAGATGTTTTGACAATAATTGCAGAAGGGTGCCTGAATCGCCAAAGAGGCCTATGAAGGACATTTTGTGGGAATTTCCAGTCATTTTGATGAGTTTGGTGAGAAGAACTAGTCAACACATAACACAGTCCATCTCTTACTTCAGGTGATGACTTTATTATTATTATTATTATTATTATTATTATTATTATTATTATTTGCTGCAAAAGAGCCTTCCACCATTTTGTCACAATGTAAGTCTACAACTCACCTAAAAGAGCAGTGAGTTTCTCTCTGCAAACATTAATTCATATTTGGAAAAGGTCTTCCCACCTTCCATTGAAAATGCCAAATAAATGATGAATATTTCATCCCAGAACTAAGGTGTCAACAGTGTGTTGCCAACAGTGGCCTCAGTGACTCAAGAGCACTTAGCAGGGATTTGGACAAAGGCATCTTCATTCCTAGTATAAATGTCTCTTAAAATAAATCACATATCCCTTCCTTAAATACCACTGGAAGGGTCAACTTTGTCAAAGAAATAAAGATGAATCTCATTTAAAGTTAGATCTAAGGATGCATGCATTGGTTTTAGTAGTGTTAGGAGAAACACAGCTAAGAATGCAAACAGAAATTCAAATCCTATCATTTGTAACTATAGATTTCCATTTTCAGTCGGTCAATATTTTCTGTTGTAATGAGGATTTTAATAATAATAAAAAAATCTCTGTCACACTCCTATAAAGGAAGAGAAGGGGAATTCATATGTGGACAGAACAATTGATTTTCTTAAGGTTCTTGATTTTTAAGCTGGACTAGGATCCCTATATTCCACTTGTGTGTGAGAAAGATAATGTATTCCAATTTAGCACATTCCAAAGTGTGCTAAGGAAATCCCCAAATGGATGTGTTAACTAAGGACCATATGTTCCAGGAAACATACTACAAAATATAAAATCCTATACTGGCATAGATTCATAAAAGGAACTCTTGTAAAATGTTTATACTTTGTGTAAAAAGACAGCATCAGTATATTCCACTTGTGCTAAAAGGTTACTGAAACTTGTCATCAAGCATCTGGTTCATTCTGAGAAAGCCATGGAGATAGATGCCTGTATCTAACAACCACATCTAAAGACATCTTAGAATGCCAACTGGCAAACTTTTAACATGAGAATTTATATTCAAGGCAAATAAGAAATTGTTTGTACATTTCAAGGAAGAAGAAAATGGATTTCAGAATCAGGCCTGTTAGTACCCTATTGTGTTGAATAATGAAGGTCTCCAGATAGATAAATGGTTAGTCAGATTCACAAAATACCTCCAGATACAAAGAGAAAAAGAGTGTGAAACAAATTTTCCCACTGGCCAGTTATGTATAATGACTTGTTGTTGTTAATTGCCAACAAGTTGATTTCAACAGCTTCCTTGGTTAGGTCTATCTATCTGGAATGTGGGCTTCTTCTTTACCTACTGCCTTCTGCCGTGGCAAGTATCTTTATCTTTTCTAATGAGCCATGCTTTCTCATGATTTGTCCATAGTACAACAGTTCCAGTTTAGTCATCTTGGCTTTAGGCTTACTTTGTTTTTGGACCCATTTATTTGTCCATTTGGCAGTCCATGGTATCCCCAAGACTCTTCTCCAGCATCACATTTCAAATGAGTTTATTCTTTTCCTACCATCTTTCTCTACTGTTCATGTAAAAACCAGTTGCAATTCCTCTAAAAAGCTCTTCTTGTCCTGGACAGAATTAGTAGGAGCTCTTATACTCTTTCCCTTGTTGTTTTCTGTCTTCAGGTTGACCTCAACTCATGCCAGCCCTGTGGATGAGACACCTCCAAGATCCCCTGTCCTCCACTGCTTTACTTAGGTCTTGCAGATTCTTGCCTGTGACCTCCCTAATTGAGGCTAGGTTATACTCTTACTCTCTACTTTATGAAATGGAGTAGATATTCTCTGCCCTCTGCCATGTCTGTCAATCTGTGCAGCTGGATAATGGGGAGCCTGTATGAGGTCCCCTTATACCAACAGAGATCTCCTATGTGAGCTAAAACAAATTCTGCCAATAGTATCCCAACCTTCCACCACCTGCATTACAGAAAGAAAGAGAAAGGCAGTTTCAAATTAGTAATGGGAGTAAAAAGAGATGGAAGGACTGAAGTTAAGACTCTTTTTGTTACATTTATTTATTTATTTTAATTCTTCTTCTGCAGGATCCAAAGCAGCTAAATAAATAAGCAATCAGTCTCTGGTCACAAGCTATACATTAGAAAGATTCTTCCATCACCATAAAGAGCACCCTTATTAGAAAAAATAATAATAATGCTCCCCTTCCTCTATGTTTAGGCTCTGACGGTTTGCTTCAACAGAGAACACAACATCTAATCCTAAATCTACAGGACAGCAGAATCGATTAGACAAGGCTAACATATTCTGTCTGCCAACATGCAAGATCCTCTGCTTGATCAAAGATAAAAAAAAGATTAGGAGAAAATCAACAAAACCCCTCAAACATTGAAGGAAGTAAAACCAAAAAAACAAAACAAAACAAAACAAAACACCCTGATGTGTCTCTCCAGCTTCTTCTGATGTACTCTTCACTGGAATGTCCAGGGAAATGGAAATATTATAGTATATGATTTATCTCCACTTTAGTTAGCAAAATTTGTGATTGCCCAAGGATAGTTTTCCTTCTTCCCTCCCATGCTTGGATTTCCCAAACTAATTATTCCAGCGTTGCCCCCATAAACAGGGCTCCAACTCATTTAGAATCTGGCTTTGACATTCTCTTTGCCAGACCTTTCTTCCTTTCTAAGCATTTCTCATTAGCACATCTCTGTCTCCAGCCTAATGAAGTAAACACAGATGTGAGCGAGAATATTAATTTGCAACAAAGTAGCTTTCTGTCTCTCCTTGCCACCATATTTCTGCAATCTCTTTGCCGATAAAATGCAGTTTGGAAGTCTATTTGCCTATGATAATGATATGGAGCAGATTGAACAATGGTATGTAGTTTTGCAAGTGACCTTAGATCTCCCAATCTGTTTAAAATAACTTGTTAAAATGCAAGACTCTCCCCCCTTTTTATTTTTTAAAATTATTTTTGCTATCAAAGAACTACTGTGTCAGCTAAAGGAGAGGGTGGAAATTGGATGTAATTTATGCCAAGTGCAATGGTACTGAAATATTCTACTCTCAAGGAATGGGAGCTTTATGTGTGGAAAAATCAATGGGACCATGCTACTGTGATTATAGAGCTTTCTAGTCCTGTCCTCTAACACTCAAGTGGTAGCTCCTATGGCAATGGAGTGGCGAATCTGTTTTTGGTTTTACTCTGAAATTTAAAGGATGTATCCATCTTGAACCTATTTGGAGGTTATTTTTAAAATTTGGAATAAAAACCAGAGCAAATTCGTTCACGCCTTCCCAGATTCACCTCTCAGATGCCTCATATCAATTGCCCCTTAATTGCCCCTGCTTTGTTTTAATAACTGAAATGTACTTTTTATTGTGGATAGGAGAGTTTATGGAATATGATGTTTTCTGTATTTTAATGCTGTTTTATTATTGTTAGCCACTGTGTTTGAAGAGGTAGGATATAAATTATTATTACTATTATTATTATTATTATTATTATTATTAATCCTCTGATATGTATGACACTCTTGGCCATTGCATGGATGCACTGAATAAGATTTGACAGCTAACCTGGGAGCCATTCACACTACAGAATTATAGTGTTATGATTCCACTTTAACTTTCATGGTTTCATCCTATGGAATCCTGAGATTGGCAGTTTAGAGTGGGGCATTTATAATTCTCTGACAGTGTGCTCAAGGGCTTAATCAAACTACAGAATTGTTCTCTTTTGTACATGTAATTTTGGGGTGTAGATCTCTTCAAATGTTTAATTTTAAAGCATGATTACAAACAAAAGGAACATGGAAAACAATTAAATAGGAGAAAAGAGGGGAAGGGGAAACAATTAGGATTTGAACTAAACACACAAATAAAGTGACCATATTTCTGAAAATACATTTCCTTGAAATTAATGTACACAAAATACATATTCATGTGTAGCTGAAGCCGTAAAATCTTTTGACTATTGGATGACAAATAGTAACTCTCTGTCTTTTCAACCTTGGAGTATAAGTCTTTCTGCAACAGTAAACACACGCAGGATCACAGTTAGCCTCATTTCTGTGCCACAATTTTGTAATTTCAAAGAATATGTAAATGTTCAAATGCCAAAGATTTATTCTTCTAATACAAAATTAGTACATATAGCACATTCAACCAAGAAGGAGCGATCACTGAACAAATCCACATCATAAATCCCAAGGAACCATTATTTTGCACTCTGTCACCAACATTTAGTTAAAGCAGTTTCTTTGGTGTAATCATGATGAAGTTCAATACACCTAGAGCATTTTTTTTTTTTTGCTGGATCAAACACAGTTTTAGTTCCAAAGATATTCATGATACTGAAATAAAGACAGTTTTCCATTTGTTAAATTATACAGGACAATCTAATTCTTTGTTCCACTCAATACTGACTACTTTAACATCAATTGTATTGCTTTCCAGCAAACATTTATAAAGTAGACTTGTTGGTTTTAGGTTATCTGAAAATATTATCAGTGTTTCCAACACAACAAGGATGGCTGAGGCACTTAGGATGTTTTCACATTACACAGTTATAGTGTTTTGATTCCACTTTAACTCTTATGGCAACATCCTATGAAATCCTGGAACTTGCCATTTAGAGAGTATACAGAATTTAAAATACAGTTAAATCCAAAATCCACAAAAGAGTGAGCTATTCTTGAATATGTTTAGAATTTAGAAGTACTTAGAGTACTCAACCAGAAATTTCAGTGGTTCACCAAACCACACACCACAGTATTCCCTAGGAAGCAGCCATGACAGTTGAAGTGGAATACAGTACCATTGCTATGTGGTAAGACGGTCCATATATAGTCTTCATCTACACTGCAGTAGTTTTGTGAGATATTTAGATTTCTCTGAAAAAAGGTTCTGCTACCCAACAAACTACAAATCTTAGGATTCCATGGGATGGAACCATGACAGTTGAAGCAGTGTCACACTGCATTAATTCACAAACAAGTGTTGCAGTTGAAATTGCATCATGAGCCTACATGGCATGGCTAGTGCACAATGCTCTGCCTACACAGTTGCATGTGACCCCTTCCATCTCTAACCAGTATTTTTTGCTAGTTTTTCAAAACAGCAAAAAGTGACAGTTGAAATTCATGACATCCAGGGTTGACAATCAGGCAGTAGCAATTAACACGTTTGTTTTATGGCTAAATACCAAATGCAAGTACTGATTTCTTTTAACCTAGCCATGCATTCCCCTGTTAAATTAATCATATTGTTTTCATCCATTAACTAGCTTTATTGAGACCCAAACCCAAAAATATAGGATTATTTTTTGGTGTCTTGTTCCATTTATATAAAAGGAAAATCTCCCCAAGTCTTAAATAGGGGATATCCCTTATAATAAGAGATCTAGCCAACTCTATAAAACACAAGCTTTCTGCTCTCAAGTAAGTAACATTCCTTACAATAAAGGACATCTGGCAATTCAGTCCACCAGAAGACAGCTTCAAAAGGTGAGGAAAGTTCTTGGGCAGGTCCAACTGCAGTTCTGTAGCCAAGAAGAGTAAGGTGACATTATTGTCCCAGATCTCCAAGAAGTACACTTGCTCTCATTAGGGATGTAAGAGGGCAACATCAACTATCTTTTCAGTTGACTTCTCCTATCTGAAAAACTGCAATTGAATATATCCTGTTGTCCTTCCACCAACCATAAATGGCCCAGTTGAAGTGCTCCATGTCTTAGAAGCTGCCTCTGGTAAAACCAAGAGTAAACTAACTGACCTTCTGTTTCATCACTAGAACAATGTACGGGGGTATTCCCAGTCTTCTGGACTAGGAGATGGCTCTCACTTTCTTTTCCCCCAAAAACTAAAAAATGAACTTTGGTTCATTCTCATTTTTGGAGAGAAATGGGGGAGGGAAGAATGATCACTGGAATCCTATATGACCTATTACTTTACATAAGTTTACATATACCTGGCTATGCAGTTGAGGCACTTAAAAAAACAAAACCTTTACTGAATGGCAGAGAAGTGTAATAGGACATCAACAAGTGTGCTTGATGTGCATTAGTATCCAAAGCACATCAGGACTGATGAGATGTGCATCAGGAGTGATGCAAATCAATCCTAGTGTGCATCAGTCTTCGTTTTGAGTACCAATGCACATTGGGCATTTTATTGCCTCTGCTATATAGTAATGTAACAGCAGTCCTCTACTGGATATGGATGTATGCAAACAGAATTCTGGCATGTGTAAGTTCACTTATGAAGAAGTATCCAACAGGAGTCTGGAGGAGGTTCAGGTTGCTTGCATGGACACTTAGACCTCTCACAAAGTCCTCCACCTTGAATCATCCATTCAAAGGATGCTGGTGTAGAAATAGAACTATTCCTTCCTTTGCAGTCTTCTTTATGGCTGACAGAGAAGCAAAATGGCTTGAATGTAACTGATAATAAGTCTCTCTATACTTTATTTCCACAAAATGACAATTAAATCATGAAGTCTCTCTGGAGAGATCTTGATGTCTTTGTTGTGCTGCTTTTCATCAAATCTCAAGACACACCATTCGGTTCTAATGGCACCAATAATTAGCAGCAAGGAAATGGAAGGGAGGAGATAAACCCTTCAGAGGTTTCCTTGTTAAGAATGTTTTGGTGACTGAGTTGGACAAAAAAAGCCCAACTAATTTATCTGCAAATTTTCTGGATCTGAAAATAGAAGCCACAATAGTCAATGTGAGGATATTCCAGAATTAGGGCCATGTAACTAAACTAATTTTTATTTTATTTTAAAATCTAATGCATTTATCAGTGAACATATATTCCAGCCTTCTGTTGTTTGTACACTTCTCAGGGCAGCTCACTGCAATTACAGTCAGCTATACAGCTCCCAGGCTTTGGAATTCCCTCCCACAGAAAGATCTCTTAACTAGAGATATACCTTATTTTCCTGCATATAAGACTACTTTTTAACCTGCAAAATCTGTGGTTAAAGTGGGGGGTCGTCTTATATGCCGGGTATAAGGATAAGGAGGATGGGGGTGCTAAAACTCTATATTTTGACTGGAAAAAATGGGGGGTCGTCTTATACGCCGGAAAATACGGTAATTCTTCGCCAATTTTCTTCTTGAGTAATGTGTAAATTTAGCAATTTGATTCTCAAGGTGAGAAAGTCTTCAAAAACTTGCAGCATCTGAAGCTTATTCGCAATTTGGAACTCATTTCACACAAAATATGCATGCAATGGTTTTCTGCAGAAAACAGCTTGCTCTGTGCAGAAATGCTGCATTGGAAATTGCTGTTTTCTCTGCAAAGCGACTACGTTTGAATTTTACAGAGAACAAGTCTCTAATTACAGCATATTCCTCCATAGGAATTTCATTTTCTGTGCAGAAAATGTTGTTGTATGCACAAAAGAACCATGTGCAAATTTTGCACATACGAAGTCCTGAACTGCAAAGATTCTTATCAGTCCGGGATTCTTCTCATCATAGTTTCTCAGTATATAAAAACTTGTTGTTTGAACATTGTTGATTTTTTAAAAATTTAATATTCTTTCCATCCCTACTTTTAATTTCTTCTGATGAATGTATGAAAGTGAGGGGGTTTGCCCTCACAACAAAAGTAGTTCTTTACTATGACAACAAGGGGTGGGCAAAAGGACAGTCCTAGGGATGCATGGAATCTCAAGGTTATTTTAAAAACTTGTGCACCTCTAGACTTCTTGAACTGTCCATTTTTTGGCCCACAGAAAAGCATGCAATGATCCTCTGAAGACTTCAGGAGTAGCAATTCTCCTTTCAAATGGTTTGTCCATTTTTTCAAACCAGACATAAACTTTTAGAGAACTGTGATTTCATATGAAAACTTTGTTCATTGGAAGGTATTTTTTGGCCACCAATGATGTTCCCTAGTGGATCCCAGGGATTGAAATTTGGTTCCCATATGTATGAATCCTTCACAGATAAGTAAAAAAAAATGTGTTGTAAAAACACAACAGGTCACAGTCCATGAAGAAAATTTCCTGTACAAATGTCGTACATCACGTTGTGGCAATTTGCAGATTTTGTTGGACTTCAGCTCCCATCCGTCCTTGCTGGAAAAGCCAACAATGATGTTTGATGTCTGTTTGATGAAATCAAAATTGGAAAGCTATACGTTGCCCATCTCTATACAATACAGTGCCCATTCTGAGGGAAAGGTGGGATATAAATCCAATAAATAAATAAATAAATAAATAAATAAATGCCCAGGATTTTCACCTGGAGATGGAAGTAATTCACTCAGAAAACAGAAACTCTCAGGGGATCATGCCCAAGGGTTTCTATTGTAACTCTTTGTAACCATTAGGCACCACTGAATTTGCTATTGTATTTCAAGGCCTTGAGATCAAGTTTTAATTAAAACTTCTCTTCAACTTTGACTCTGCTCTGTTATCTTCTGTCTCTTCAATTAGTGGATTTGTTTTGGTTGTATAAGATGAGATCATTGCTTGCAGCATGTGGCAAATGAAAGCATTTTAAATAAAATAAAATAAATAAAATAAAATAAAACCACTGAGCCCTTCACTAATAATGCCTGGATTATGCAAAACTGTATGTGCTGAAAACAACATTTATTTGAGTTTAATCAAGCAAATCGCCAGCAGAACTGATTTGAAGCAGCACCGAAAGATAATATTTAAACTAAAGAGTTTTTGTATTGAAATTCAAAACATTAATGCAGCAAGATACAGGTAATTATGTGCCCTCGTGAAATGTGGTGCCATAAATACTTTACCAAAAGTCACCCGCTGCATCATATTGGCTCTATTCAAGTCTTTATAATGCCACCCCTGTTTAAAATTGGTGAACACCCACATACTTTCTCCCACTGGTTTTTGGGTTGTAACTCTCAGGCATCTAGATATGAAACCAGGGGTCACATAATTATATGCTTTGGTTTGAATGGTCGGTGGCATAATCTCTATGCAGCAAAAGTCACTTGCAAAAAAAAAATCATTTTAATTCTTAATAGACTCTTGTTGCCTTGTGAAAATATACTTCCCAACTTTTCTATGTTTTATGGGAACGGCTTGGGCAACTTTCTCTACTTGCAATGTTTGAATTCTTGTTCACTGGGGCCCATCTGATTTCAACTTCTACTGAAGTGTGTATGTCTGTAGGCTCTTCTTTTCTTCTTTCTATATGTGTTAATCTGTATATCTATACTTGGATGGCTTTGCCAATAAATGACAATGCAACAATCAATGGTTGTTGAACAATGTTAAGAAGAGCTGAATCTATACTGCAGAATTAATGCAGTTTGACACCATTCTAACTTCAAGCTATGGATTTCTGGGACTGGTAGTTTGTGAGATATTTAGCCTTCTCTGACAGAAAGCTTTGGCATCACAGCAAACTATAAGTCCCAGGATTCCATAGGATGGAGCCGAGACAGTTAAACTGGTGTCAAACTGCATTGATTCAACACTGGGGGATTGCAAACTGCCAGAAATAGTGCAAATTGAGTCCACTTTTAGGGTTAGAGTTAGGGTTAGGGAATCATGGGAACTGTATTTTATTGTGGCACCAGAGCTCTCTGACAGAGAAGGATCAATGTTTCAAGGGGAAAAAACAATTCCCATGACTCCCTAGCACTAACCCTAACCCTAAAAGTGGACACAATTTGCATTATTTCTGGCGGTCTGCAACCGTGTCAGCAGCCAAAGATGGAAGTCATGTAGCCCTCCAGATATTGTTGGACTGCAGCTCCCAGCAGCCCTAGCCAGTAGAGCCAGAGCCAGTCATAAGGCATTATGAGAGCTGCAGTCCAGCAACCTCTCAAGGATTGCATGATCTGTTCTGTTATAATTTGGGACTATAAAAGCCAACATGATGTAGTGGTTTGAGTGGCATGACTCTGGAGACTAGGATTCAATTCCCACCTTGGCTATGAAATCCAGTAGATGACCTTGGACAAGTCACATGCTCTCAGCCTCAAGGGAAGGTAATGGCACACCTCCTCTGAACAATTCTTGGCAAGAAAACCCTTTGATAGGTTCACCTTAGGGTTGCCATAAGTTGGAAACAATTTAAAGACATGCAACAACAACAGCAGCAACAAGACCACCATTGTTCTTTCCGGTACCAGGCTGAAACATGGCTTTTTAAATTAAAACAGTTGAAGGGTAATGATTTTGCTCAAATCAGGACATGTTTAGAACCATTCTAATTGTTATTTTGTTAATGTTTAAATTGTTTAATTGGTTTTAGATTGTTTAAAATATTTCCAACTGATTTTGATTTAAATACTTGTAGATTGTAAATAATTTATTTTATCTGTACACTGCCCAGACATCACATGATATATAAAGTATGACATACATATTTTAATGAAAGAATGATAAATAAAAGCAGTATTTCTGAAATGATTGGTCTGAGCATTTACAGGTTGCATTCTATGCTATCAAGCAGCAGACATGGATGAAAATGCCATCCACACTATTTGAATAAATGCAGCTGGCTTGATAAAGTAATAAAAACATAAAAAGGAAAGTTGCAAGCTGAAATCCACTAAACCATGCAATTGTCTCCAAAAGTAAGATACAACTAACTGGCAAAGGGGACTGACGTATGTTAAGTCGGTTGCTTGTGCCCAGAATGATTTGCAATCCAAAAACCCTTTTGCAGAGCTAAGCTGCCTTATAATTACTTCCATTATCTTAATCTTTATCCCTTAAAACAGTGGAGCTGCACCATTTTTGCTTGATCTCCCCAATGTGTTTCCTTTTCCCCGGTTTCTTTTTTGTGGGCTTAATACAGTATTTATTTCGGAGCTATCTGCTCTGATTGGCTGGTGTCTGGCAGCACTTACTTAGAGAAAATGATAAGCTCATTTGCTATTTCAGGACTTGGTGTGTGAGTGATGGGGATGGCCTCCTTTTCTGAATGAACCCTATGAATTATAGGCTGGATTGCTGTGGTGATAAGTTCCCTTACACATGTGACTGTACTTTTTTGACCTTTACACACTGCCCATATCCAGTTCGCAATTAGGTAAGTGTAGTTTTGCAAGTGTAACCCTTTCATAGGCAGTTGTATATTCTCGGATCATGTGTTAACCATTTGCCAATCCCTTCAGATTCACTGTAACTGTGGAAACAGAACTGTGTATTCCTCATTGCCCAATGGGACAAGAAAAAGATACATTGACAGGTACACAGTCAGTTGCACAATGTTGGTATTCAGCAGAAAGTTGTTGTACCACAACCAATATGCTACTGCATGAATATAGCTTTACACTTTAGGGGTCATGCCAACTGAGCTTTTGAATAGGAATGGGGTCAGTGCTGGAACAGAGATTTTCAAAAGCAAGACACACACACAACACATATTGTTGTTGTTGTGTACCTTCAGGTCATTTCTGACTTATGGCAACCCTAAGGCAGTTTTCTTGGCAGTTTCTTCAGAGGGGGTTTGCCATTGCCATCCTCTGAGAATGAGTGAGTTTGACTGGACCAAGGTCATCCAATAGGTTTTTATGCTCAAGTGGGGAATCTGAGCTTCTCCTGGAGTATTTTGGCCCATGTAGACACTACCTAAGTTGCATATATGTCACAATTGGTGGGGTAGGACAGTTAGTTTGGTCAGTTGTCTTTGAAGGTTTTTAGCAGCACTGCAAAATGAGAGGATTCACTTTTTTCCCTATCAATGTGAGCTGGTTTGAGGGGAGATCTGAGGTATATTCTTTTCTGAAGGTGACTTCCTTAAGAAAGCCATCTTGATTTTCCCACCACCTGGGAAAATATGTTGGGACACTCTGATCCCTTCAAAGGATTAGGTTAGGATGAACCACGGGGTCTATACCTTGGGTTTCAAGCCTGAAATATTTTCAGTTGGAAATTTGCTTGGCAATATTTATTCAGAGGAAGTTTGTCATTGCTAGTTTGTCAGGCTGGGGGAGTGTGATTTGCCCAAGGTCACCCTGTTGGTTTCCATGGCTGAGCAGGAATGCAAACCCTAGTCTCTCAGAGGTCTAGAAAGTCACCCAAGCCATTATGGTTCTGTTAATGTTGTTGACAATTGCTGTCAAGTTGGTTTTGATTTATGGTGCAATAATTATGCCCTTTCAAGAAGAATATCAATGACACTTTGGGCCACTTGCATCCAATCTGCAGAAGATGACTGCCAACTTAAGACCAGTAGTATAGTGGAGTTCGGGCTCACAGGGCTGAAGCATTAGAACATTTTAATGAACTGGGACTATGATGTATCAACTGTCACCCACCTTGGACTCCCTTGTTCCAGATGAGTCCAGTTGCAAACTCCACATAGTTAGATGGAAATGCATTTCCTTAACAAGACTCCATTGTTATGAGCTATAACTTTTCTCCAATGCCACATTTCTAATGAGTTGATTCTCTTCCTATCGGCTTTCTTCACTGTCCAGTTTTTTACAGCCATACAAAGAAATTGTAAATATTTCAAGTTCTACTACTTGAAAACAAATTCCTGGACTCAGAATTATTCAATTTTTGTATGTTTTGGATCTGGCTCTAACTACTACACCTTCTTGGGGTTCTAAGAAAAGAGTTAAAGTAGAGCCTGCAAGGCTGAAGTCTGCCCAGTCCTGCACTAGGCAGCTTACTTTCTAAATCATCACAAGGTGAACGGGATCTGTAAGAAAATAAAACATCCCTTCCAAATTCTTCACTCCCTGTCATTTCTTTACAAATGACTAAAAACTCCATTGTCACAAAGAGACCAAAAGAAAGCTTCTGGGAGGCATGAAGCCAAAAGCATAAAGAGTAGTATATACCAGTATAAAGCTTTCATGCACAAAGAAAGAGATTATTTTAAAACAAAATGTGAAGAAAGGGTGAAATAATAATAAAAAAAACTAAGTGCAATTTTCAGTTTCTAAAGATTCCTCTGGGGTATTTGTGTTTAGATACATGGAGCCCTCAAAGTGCAAATTGCCAAGGCCAGTATACATTATGGTGGTAATGAAAAAAAAGAGGAATTTGAGAAGAATGTACAAAAGGGAGACTTTGCCCTGTTAATCACAACCCAAATCTCAAAGGGCTGTTGCTGCCAGACTCTTATATAAAATGGCAAAAATAAGGTTTACATACTGGAATTTGTATATTTTTTTAAAAAATATTTCAAGTTATGGATGGTTTAATCCATGGATAAAGAATCCATGGATGTGGAAAGCCAACTACACTTGGTTTGAGACTTCAGGCAGTTTATGATGTCTCTGATATGATGTAAGGGTATATATAAGTCAATAATGACAGCAATAGATCTGCAATGACAGTTTCATGCATGCAAATGATCACACATCATTGATGGTGCCTTCTATAACACCTCCCCCATCACCAGCCATTTTGTTTGGCCAACAGTTTATGTGCTGTTGGCATGCCTCACTCAGATTCTGTGTTTGCAAAGGGCTGTATATGGGTTTCCTTGTGGAAAGAAGTGAACACAGTTTTGTAGAAAGAGAAAGAGGTCTGGTTAGAAGTGATGAGGTCCTGTTAGAAGTGATGAGGGCTAGGAATGCTTGAAAGATTCAATATTTGAAAAATCCAGTATGAATTGACCTGGTCCACATTCCCCAGCCCAGCATGTAATTTGCAACTTTGTTATGCACTGTCTATTGTTATGTATGAACCCTCTTCTGCAACCACAGATTGTTTGCATATTACATTAATTATATTCAAAAAAACAGAAAGGCTTTTATGTTTAACATCATTTGTGACACTGTACAGCAAATATTTCAATAGGATGCAGGAGTTAGGCTTTGTGTTTTGTGCCTTAAGGATTTGAAGAGTAGGGAAAATGTGAAAAAAAATGGAAGAAATCCTTTTGTGTGTAACTATCAGATATTTTTTGTGGGTTACCTATTGTGCTTTTTTCACCTAACACTTCATTACAGGAGATCACCTCTGACACTGCCATGGAAACTAAATATAGGCAACACTTTTAAGCTGGGAACAAGATAGGAAATGAGAGAAAGGGCAATGCCATTTTGAATTATTTCTCTCACCCATACAAAAAATTGTTTATTCATTTCTTTGTTCCTTCATTGTGTTTACACCCCACATTTTCACAACAACAAAATGTCCACAATAGCTAGAGATAAAATCCACAATAGAAAATTGTATATAGAGGTTGGCATCCCATTAATGGCACATGCACACATATATTTCTCCTACATTTCTGTAAATTCTTTTTGGGGTGCTGCGGAGGATAGTATTCCCTTCCTTAATCCACATGAATAAAAGTCCTCTTTATTCCCATCACACAGTCCTGGAGTTCAAGGCTGATGATTTTGTTTATGATTTGCATGAAACAAGCATTTGTAGTGCTTAAAAATCATCCAAAACCTACAATTCTCTCCCTCCCAAAATAGAACCCCAATGTTTTCTGTTTGTTCTTGTACTTGCACAACAATATTTGATATGTCAGTTTGCAGTAAATTTAAATATCCGTTTCAGTCCTTATCAACTAATTGGTCAGCACTCTAAGCAAGAACACAAAAAGAAGGAGAACTTGTTTAGATGATAACCGAAGTAGTGGATGGATAAGGTCAAAACCATACTACATTATCTATTTTAAGTTTTTTTCAGACACACCAAGGTCAGAATCTGCATCACAAACATGGAACATAACACTCCACTCCTGCATCTCTCCTGGTCCTCTTCAGCAGCTGCCAACCATACAGGGCACTGTTGGGACTGTTAGATGTCTGTGGATGGAAAGAAGGAGAGTGGTAATCAAACCAACTTTGTCTGTAGAGACCAAAAGGTTCTGGATCTTCCAGGAAGATGTGGAGCTCTTCATACCCACACCACCATAGCTGTCTGCACAGGTGTCCCATGGGTCCACTTGGCACATCTGCTGCCACTGCCACTGAGCACCTTGCTCTGATCTCAGATGCAAGCCACCCATGACAGTGGTAGATGCAGTAGATAACTCAATGGGACACCCATACAGACAGCCACTTTGGCTTGGGAATGGAGGCTATAGTAATTGGGGCAAGTCAGGTCAATTGCAGGGCCAGGATGTTCTGATCTGCCCCTGGACAAGGCTTGTGGGAATACCTCCTTCACTCTGCAGTTCTTGAAACAGAAATGGAAGAACAATAATATATTCATTCCTCTTCCTCTCTCTCTAGAAAACTGCAACAGGAGTCAATCCTCACTGTGTGGTCATCTTTCTCTGTGTCCCTCTTCCACAGTAATTGTCCAGAATAAGAGGTACATGCCTGTAAACTTGAGTTATATGCATGTTTATCACTAACAGGATTCCAGCTGTAGTCTAGAGATTGCGTGATCAATCATATTGTTTTTAAATCAATCATATGTTTTTAATCATTTTTTAAAAATTTGTAAGCTACTTTGAATTTCAACTTTGGGGAAAAACAATGACGACAATGACAATGATGATGGTGATGACAGTGAAGATGATGATTTGGACCCCATGACAGACAGTCAGAAAGACAAAGACTTTAAATTATATTAAATTATAGCATAGCTGTGATGGTGTACGTACGTATGCCCTCAATAAACAAAGACACAGTGCCTTTTGTTGTTGTCTGCCTACTGGCAGGTTTATTTCCTTCCCATTCCCCAAGAGAAGGTCATGAGTCCCATCATCATATTAAACAATGTCCAGTTAGCATCCAATTAAACATGGACTGACATTCACTTTGAGGCGAGGCAAGGTTATGGAAACACACGCCAATGTGGAGTTCAATTTAATGCAACCTTGCCCTGGCCTCTTGATTTAATGGCAGGCTTAATGAGAACAAAGCAACCTGTAAATTTGGGCTGTGCCCTGTCCTTTGTATGTTTGTGCCAGTCAAAATGCTGGTAACTGTGAACGGCAGAGATATTAGGCACCAGGAAAAGCTTCTCAAGCAGAAAACCCAATTATTTCACGAGATTACTTGTTTACAACAAATGGATTTTCACTTTTGAGCTAATGCATTTTGAAGGAATGAAAGTTTAACATATACCAAAAAATGTGGGCATGCAATATAGCTGTGCAAGTGAATTTTAGAAATTCACTTAAATTGGGGTAAAATGTGGATTTCGTCCATATTTTCCCAGACAATAAAAATTAGCCAATAGTTTCTCAGGGAAAGCTGTTTCTCAGAGGAGTCACTCTCTCTCTCAGTAGTGGTGATAGATATGTTTTCCTTTCAAAAAGGAAAAACAGAACAAAAACTTACTACCAAAAATTAAACAATAAACAAATATTAAAGAATGATGTTTGCCCTAAAATCTCAGGGCTGGGATGGCATTAACCTGGAAGTCTGCTGAGTTTGTTATGTCATTTTTGTGTGTGTATCCATGTATGCGTTTGTGTGTGTTTCTTTGTTAGATACTTCCTCATCATTCTGCAACCTGGCTGCCTGTACTTCCAGCCCCATAAGAAGAGCTGCTTTTCCTGGGTTTTTAACCCTAATTTGTGAAGCTGGTGGCAGCCAGAGAGTTGACAGTACCATGCAGGACAAGCCAATCACATTGGTATTGTTAACTGCTCTCGGGTTGACTTTGATTCATGGCAACCCTGTGGATGAGACATCTCCAAGACCCCCTGTCCTCATCCTCTCTGTTCAGGTCTTGCAAGCCTAGGCCTGTGTCTTTCTTGATCGAGTCTAACCATCTGGCATGTGGTCTTCTTCTCTTTCTATTGCCCTCAACCTGTCCTAGCATCATAGTCTTTTCCAATGAGTCATGTCTTTTCATGATGTGGCCAAAGTACAACAGCCTCAGCTTGATCATCTTGGCTTCCAGAGAGGGTTCAGGCTTGATCTATTCAAGGACTCATTTATTTGTCTTCTTGACCATTCACAGTATCCTCAGCCCTCTTCTCCAACACCACGTTTCAAATGAGTTGATTTTCTTCCTATCAGCTTTCTTCACTGTCCAGCTCTCACACTCGTACATGGTGATGGGGAATACTATGGTTTGGACTATCCTCACTTTAGTGTTAAGAGTGATATCTTTACACTTTATGATAAATTATTATTGCTCCTTCATCACTATTAAGAATAAAAAAGAATCAGAAATTAATAGATGCCAGATGTTTCTTAAATAAAGACAAAACCTTCCTGTCTGTTGCAAGTACAAGTTTATTATACAGCCACTTTCCTTCAAAGCAAAATGTTTGCACCTTACTTGAGAGAGACAGGAGGAGATAAGAGAGAGAAAGATTGCTGTAAATAAAGAGATGCTAGCATGCTCCCCCCCCCCCCCCCCCCCCCCCCGGCAGCTTTAAACTGATGAAGTAATCTAGCATTATTCAGATCAATTTTTCCCCTGGAGTCAGAAGAAACTCATTTATTGAATGCCATTTCCTCTCTGTTATTTGTCGCTCTACATCAAAACATATTTGATCAGCTCCACCACATTCACTTAAAGTCATGCTTCTCCTGGCTATGTTTCATTGAAAACAGAAATGGATACAATCCAGCTGCCATTAATGCTATTTTTTGCTCTCTTCAGCCTCTCTTCTGGCAGACACAAGGACCAGGCTCCTAAACTTCAAAATATAAGAACACTGTAAAGCAAGTGAAATAAAATCAGATAATATAAACCACAACACAAGGAATGTTTGGGTAGTAAAACACCTTGTTTAGTTGTTGTTATTCAAAAAAGTATTTCTATGAGAAATTATATAACTCCATTGGCTCAATGGAAAAGCAAATAAATAGCTATTTAGACAATATGTTTAGATATTTTTGAATGCAGTGCTTGCACACAAACACCCAGAGACTAGAAAGATGCATATTGCAAGAAACTGGAAACTTCTTCCCTTTATCAGTGTACTACACATAAAAATGTACATTCTAGTAGTCCTTTATTATGCAAAAAAAATCCTTTCATGTGTAGTCCTCTGTACTATAACTTGAAAGTGATGGCTATACTTCTATGACAATTCGTGAGTTCCATCATGATGGAGTGGTGTGTGTGTGTGTGTGTGTATTGGACTAAAACTCTGGAGAACAGAACTCAAATCCCTTTTTGGTCATGAAAATCCACTGAATGACCTTAGGCAAGTCACACACTCTCAGCATCAGAGGAAAGCATGGGCCAAAAAAACCCAAACAACTCTGAATAAATCTTGCTGAGAAATCCCAATGGTAAGTTTGCCTTTGGGTTGTCATAAGTCAGAAATGACTTGTAAGTAAACAACAACAACAAACAAACAACTAACCTTTTCCATTACTCTTATGCTAACTTGCACTACATTTTTCAACAATGCGTAAAAGAGGTATCCAGTTCAGTTCAGTTCATCTTTATTAAGGTCATAGAGCAGCACAGAAGGTATCCAAAAGTATCCAGAATTTCTTTATGTAATATTTTTAGCTAGGTAGCATAGTGGATGCTGGTTGATACCTGCTCATAGATTGCCATTCTGACCCAAATGACCAATGATTAACTGTGGAGGCAAATTTAACAAAAAATCTTATGCTGCTTCCTTGCTGGGCATCATCATCCACCTTCTCCATTTCCTTACACATTGCAGAATTTAGCTGAATGAACTTGATGTTCCACCAACCCCAAATAGGATCTCAGCCATAATCTGCAACCCTAAACTGATTTCCCTTGGAAATAAACCCCATCAAAACTGATACAACTATGACAATACTTATCAAGTTTGTTTTCTAAGTGAAAGATAAGGATCTGTATCCAGTTGGAAAGTGATGTCATGTTGCATGTGAACCGCAAAAGCATCTGTGCATGATTGTTTGCTGAGAAATGTCTGGGCTCAATCCAAGAGTGAGGATGTGGCATTGTGCATGCAGTGCTATCGGAAATGCAGATATGCATGTACAGGTGTGCATGGACATTTGGTTGTGTGCTTGGCTCTACCTTCCAGCACACATCAAATTGTTCCCCTTTGCCATTCATCACAAGAATTGTGTGGTACAATCAATGCAATAATTTGCATGCAGAGAATTAGAAAGAGCCCTGGTGGCACAGTGTTTAAATGCCTGTACTGCAGCCACTCACTCACAAACCACATGGTTGCAAGTTCAATATCAGCTCATGCTCAACTGAGGCTTGCACCCTTCCGAGGTCACTAAAATGAGTACCCAGCTTGTTGGGGGCAATTAGCTTACAGTTGTAAACCGCTTAGAGACTGCATGAAGCTGCTATTGCTGTTGCTATTATCCAATATAACCCCACACTAGGTTCTTGGGCAATATATGTATGACTTTTTTAAGGCACCAGATCCCATCTGATCATGGAAACTATGCAGGGACATCTCTGGTTAGTACTTGGATGGGAGACCGCCAGTGCTGTAGGCTATATTTCAGAGGAAGGAACTGGCAAAGCCACCTCTGAGGATTCCTTGCCTAAGAAAACCCTATGACATTCATGGGGCTACCATTAAGTCAACAGGTGACTTGAAGACCAAGACACCATGCAGCATGAACAACTGCTTGAGGACCAGGGGCCAGTTTCTTCAACAGAAACTGGTGAACTCTCTCCCCCATAGCAAGACCAGTTTTTATGTCCCAGTTTCTAATGCAGCATCTCTCAAAATGTCAAAAGGGAATGTTGACATTTTGAGAGGGACTGCAGAGGAAGATAGAAGCACTGGGAAGGAAGAAAACAGGTCTATGAGCTTATGGGGGTGGGGGGACTTTCAGGGACTCAAAATTGGGCTTTAGGGGCTTCATGAAACCTACAGAATCCACCTTGTCCACCCTGATCTAATGCAATGCTTTAATCACAAAGTGATTTCTATGAAATGAAATCTCACTGAATCTAATGGGGGTAAATATGCTGAATGTTTCTTTAATCTTTTAGTGCAAGTATAAAAACATGCTGCCTTCTGTATATTTTTGGATCACAACTTTGTAGTCTCCCCCTCATCATTGGCTGGGGGATTCTGGGAGCTGAACTCCCAAGAAGAAAAATTCCTAAGCTCTGAAACAAAAATAGAGGTGGAAAAACAAGGTAAGCTTCAGAAATGGATCTGACAGAATTGCTAATTCCTACACCGTTGGCCATGCACACCAATTTAATTGTGATGGATAATGATGCACAGATTTGTTTGTGTTTCCATTATATCATTTTCTGCCTCATCTCCCCAAAACCTTCCCACTTAATTTTCATATTTTTTTTGTGCAGCAGTCCTCTCAGATGCTGCTCTAATGTGACCAACCTCATGTTGTTGCTTTCTAGAGAAAAAATAGCTCATTCTGCCCATTACTGAGACAAAGGTTGCATATACACCACACAACAAATGCAGTTTGACACTGATTTAATGACTATGGCTCAATGCTATGGAGTTTGTTGTTTTGTGAGATATTTAGCCTTCTCTATCAGATAGTAATAGTGGCATAGTAAACTATAAATACTAGGATTCCATAGTCTGGAGCCATGACAGTTAAGGCGGTGTCAAACTATGTTAATTCTTCAAAATGGAAGATGACAAATGACCCTTGATTTGCAAAATGGTATTCAGGTGTGTCATTTTGGATGGACTCAGTTTTCAGCCAAGGGCATGGTATATTTTATTTTCCTTGAACATTGCAAAGGAAGCTCAAGGATTTGGAACAAACAGTCCTTGGAAGAATTTGGTGGCTTTTAATCAAAGCCATGGTTGGTTCCAAGTCCGGTACTACTCATACTGAGCAACATTAAAAAAAAAAAGCTTTGGGGTTTATTTCTCTTTATGTGTCATAAAAAAAGGACTAGTTTCCTTCTCAAAATTAAGTTCACCTTGCTGGACTGTTTGCACTTGTTTTGATTGTTTCCACTTGTTTTGATTTATCTTGACATATTCAAACTCTTTGGGACAGAGAGTGACCTGCATTTTTTTGGCTGTTCCTTTCTTAATGTTGATGACACATTGTACCTCTCCTGAGGCCAGAACAATGTGAAACAGAAGTCCTAGCCCAGTTCTGAATCCCAGAGAAGGACTTTCACCATCAAAAGTTTATCATTAGGTTTCTACTTTCTGTCTTTCTCTCTTGATTTACAGTTTCTTCTTCTGTTGTTGTATGCCTTCAACAGCAATCCCAAGGCAATTTTTCTTGGCAAGGTTTGTTCAGAAAGGACTTGTCATTGCCTTCCTCTGCAATTGAGAGAGTGCGACTTTCCCATGGATGAGTACAGATTTGAATTCATGGACAAGTAGAGATTTTAACCCTGATCTCCAGAGTCCTAATCAAACACTCAAACCACTACAGCACACTGGTTCATTACAGTTTCTTCTATGGGTGTTATTTCATTTTCACATGGAAAACTGAACAATTTCAAAAGTTATTTTTATTTTCTCCACTGAGATTCCAAGAGGGTTTTTTTGGGGGGGGGGGAGGCATTTTCATTTGTTTCACATTTGGATTGTTTTAGGGAAGGTAAATCAATTGAGCAAATTGAATGGTTGCAAAAAAAATATTTGGCAAAACATTTCATGGAGGTTTCTCAATGTGTTTCCTGAGGTTTCTTCAGGGATATTTGCTACAGCAATCAGTTTTGAAAATTATCTCTGTGTTTACTGTCCAGTGATAAATCACAAAGGTCAATGCTCTAGATGTAGGTTGCAGCTTTGAAGACAAGCAGATATAAGATATTGTCCATTTTCACCCTCAGTAGACTCTGCCATAAAGAAAACCTCAGTTATGCACCCTGAACAATGGAACATTCATTTGCCTCACAAAAATGATGTCCAACATTGTGAAGTCGAAGGCTTTCATGCCGACATCCAAAGTTTTTTGTGGGTTTTTTGGGCTATGAGTCTGTGTTCTAGAAGAGTTTGTTCCTGACATTTCACCAGCATCTGTGGCTGGGATCTTCAGAGATGTCCAACATTGTTGGTCAGCATTCATAACACCATGATGTTCCGGAAGATAAGCTTTGATTAAATGCTAAGTACTTACTCTTTCTTTAATATCTTTTTAAAAAGGTTTAAAGCTACAATCCTATTCTTATATACAAAATAGGAATGCTACTTTACTACTACTTTAGACTACTGAATAATCATTCACCATATTTCACTGGGGAATGCCAGTTGTAAGTACAGTTGAAAGAATATTCTAGCTAGCTAGCTAGTTATGTTTCTCAAGAATTAGGATGCTCTCATAGAATCATTGAATCATAGTGTTGAAGAGACCAAAAGGGCCATTCAATCGAACCTCCTGCCATACAGGAACACAAAATCAAAGCACACATCCCCAACAGATGGCCATCCCCTCTCTGTTTAAAAACCTCCAAAGAACTAGCACAAATTATGTAGTCAAGTTTCTCTCGTTTGGGAACAATGCAGGGGTCAGCATATGCAGAGTGCAATGAATGAGCCTCACCCTGAGAAAACTACCTTAATGATCACGGTATCTCCCCTGCCAGGTAAACCTCCTATGTTTAGCCTGGAGAAGAGATGGTCAAGAGGTGATATGGTAGCCCTGTTTAAATATTTGAAGGGGTGTCACATTGAGGATGCAGCAAGCTTTTTTCCTGCTGATCCAGAGACCCAAAGCAATGGATTCAAACTACAGGAAAAGGGATTCCACCTAAACATTAGCAAGAACCTGTCAGTAAGAGCTGGTTGACAGTGGAACACACTCCTTCAGAGAGTGGTGGAGTCTTCTTCTTTGGAGGTCTTTAATTTCCCTCCTGTGAAAGGGAAGCTTTGCATCAGTTGCAGGCCTGGCTGATTTCCCCATGTGTCATGCAAGTATTCTGAGAGAAGAAACATCTTGGCTCTAAACATGTCCCTTCATCTAATCTGCTCCCCATCTATGTCTACCAGTGTCAGGGGCTCACCATTGAGTAGCTAAGTGATGCAGAAGCCTGTATGATGACTAAGTGTGCATGTGTATATGCCTTCAAGTTGCCTGTCAAAGTACAGCAACCCCATTAGATTCATAGGGTTTTCTTAGCCAAGGAATAATTAGAGGTCGTTTGCCATTGCCTGATATTCCTTGGTGATTCCCAGCTAACCATGTTTTCCAAGACTGAATGAGATCTGGTGCCTTCAAGGTATTCTGTGATAACCAAAAGGAATAAAATTGTAGTTGGAACAGGAAGAAGGGATGGAAACTTTGCACCTTTCCTGTTGACATGATCCCATCACAACTGTGGCAGTCAAATGAGCTGGCCTACCATTAGAGATGCAGTTCCTGCTAATTTAATTTCTCTCTTCCTCTTCCTCTCACTTAAGAGGTTATGATCCAGTGTTTCTTATGACCCTGAGATGCCCTTATGAGAGCCATAAGTTTCCAACTTTAATTGATTTTGAGAGAAACAACTGAAAAATGAGACATTGTTCTAGCTGAAAATGTTGACTTCCACCATCCTCTGGAAATGAAAGTGAGAGAGAGAATGAAATGAGCCTCCAAATAAACCTCTGACAGACATGATTCATGAGGCCAAAGAAGACATTTTGGGTTTTAAAGTGGGACAAAAGTTTAATATACTACGGAAATACCTTATCAACAGAGAGAACAAAAATGACACTTTGGAAATTATCCAGAGAAAGCACTTGAGCACTTGGCATTGTAGAATGTTCCAATGGTAGCATTTATTGTTAAAGATTTGGCACCTATTAAAAGTTATGAATGAGAAAAAGAAA
This sequence comes from Phrynosoma platyrhinos, assembly GCA_020142125.1. Taxonomy (NCBI): domain Eukaryota; kingdom Metazoa; phylum Chordata; class Lepidosauria; order Squamata; family Phrynosomatidae; genus Phrynosoma; species Phrynosoma platyrhinos. Next base: position 4,822,518 of record CM034705.1, read on the forward strand.
CAGTCTTATTTTCTTGACTTAGTCTGAAAGTATTAGCATTTATTCTAAGATTCTGTGTTTGGGAAAGAGACGGAGAGAGAAAGAGAGAATGAAAGAACTGAAAGGAAAAAAAATCAATACAAGTTTTCATTATTATAGTCAACAGGCTCTCTGGTTTTGGACAAATTCCTTTCCAGCTGTATCCAATTGGCTGCAGGTCAGCTTGGATGCTATTTAATCACACTTTTTTTTTTTTTTACAAATACGCTCCCCCAAGCAATGAGTGACATTTGTTAATCATATCATGTGTTTTTCATCAACTAGTATCTTGTATTTAGTGTGTTTGGTTTGGGATCAAGCAATGGAAGTTAAACATAGGCAAGTATAATTTATGAAGCATGTATATCTGATCAAATCCCATTGTGGGAGGGGAAATGAATCACTTGTAGGTAACACACTTTCTCCCCAACGTCCAGTTTCACCATGGGAAATACCCTTAACTTCAAAGGATGATGATGATGATGATGATGATAATGATGATGATTTCTTACCCATCTCTCCCTACTGACAGAGTTGGGGAACATCAACAGATAAACAAATACACAAATACATCATAACTCCCTGGGGCCAGCTTGCTTTCTCTGGCCTAAAGTTTAGCATAGGTTGGTGGATAATTTCTAGATAGATTTGCTTGTCCCTCCCTCCCCCTTTTCTATTCCATTAATATAGAATATCCTAGGAACTCTGCTTATTGTCTTATAATACTGCCCACAATCCCACATTTTTCAAATGACTCCAGGAATCAATTAAACTTAAGGGATACTTCTACTTTATCCAATGGCTCCATTTTCAAGGAGTTTGTTAATACACTTTATATTTTTCTATTGCATGGTAAGAATACAGCTCATTTCATAAATATTAAATTGAGATTGCATGGACTTCACTGTTAATTCGTTGTTCTCATTACAACAGAATTGCTATGAGTAAAGAATTGCTATGAGTAAAGAAAAAAATTAATCTTTAGGGCAACATGGCTGTATTAAGTATATATATATATATATATATATATATATATATATAT
>CM034705.1:4823735-4843518 GCA_020142125.1 Phrynosoma platyrhinos
ATATATATATATATATACTGTTCTCATGATGGCTTGATGAGATAAAACAGATCTTTTAATTCACCAACGTGGCAATTATACAGGACAGTTAACAGTGAGGGAAGTTGAAATGAAGTAGCTCTCTGGATTTTCCAAATGCATCCAATCAGGAGAGATTTAAAACAAGACTGTGAATGCAATTGTTATAGTACTACAGCTAACAACCAAAAATGATTTAGAAATGAGAGACACAGGGCTGATGCAGATGGCCCTTAAGGGGTGGCTCTGTGCTGCCCCTGGGAGCACTGGATCGGGGCTGCAGCAAATATACATCGCAACCCCAATCCTACTTTTTGCTGCTCCAAAAAGAGCTGGAAAATGCTGTTCCTTTTTGGGGCATCAAAAAGATGCCCTTAGAGCCACTGCCATGGCTCTTTTGTGCTCCTTTCATGCAGCATGTGTGCACACTATGCCAACAGGCCACCCTGACACCGCATGCCACGCGGTCAGGCACGTGGAGTGATGGCAGCATCGGGGCAGTGTTGGGGCTGTTGGCATGCAGTCTCCCACCCAACTCTACTCCCAGGCTGGTCTTTTAAGCCAGGCTGCATCAGCCCACAGTTGTGTTATCTGGAATATCAGTATACAAAGAGATCTTGTAGGTCCTTTGAGACTACCTGTGCCAAATAAGTTGTAGCATAAGTTTTAATATGCTAGATCCACCTCCAGATCTTCCTACATCTACAAGATTCAATTGTTAGGTCCATTGGCCTTTGGGAAGGTTTTTTGAGATGTTCTATTGCTCTTTTAAAACTTTTGTCTGTCTTTTAAATGTTTTCATAGTGTTTTTGTGGTGATTTTAATTGCTTTAAAAGTTTATTGTTCTAATTGTTTTTTTTTTTTAAAAAAATAACTCTCTCTACAAGCTGACTTATCTAGTAAGATCCTAAGAAGTAAAGATATACAACTGAGTACCAAAGTCATAATCATCCAAGTCATAGCATTACCCATCACCATGTGTGGATGTGAGTGCTGGACAGTGAAAACAAGGGATAAGAAAAAAAAAATAAGTTCATTTGAGATGTGGTTCTGTAGCAGAGTGCTAAAGATACAGTGGATGGCCAGAAAGACAAAAAACTGGGTCTTTGTATCGATTAAGCCTGAAATTTCCTTGGGAGCCAAGATGATCAAATGGAGGCTGTTGTGCTTTGGCCACATAATAATTATAATAATAATAAAATTTATTTTTACCCAGCCCCTCTGTTAAAACAATCGGGACGGCTTACAACAGATAAAATACAAACTACAAATTAAGACCCCCCAAACCCCAACAACTCCCTCCCTCTCCCACCTCCCCTTAAAAAAGCATTAAACTAAACATAATTTAAAACCAACCATCATGAGAAGGCATGACTTACTCAAAAAGATGTTAATGCTAGGAAAGGTGGAGACAGTAGAAAAGGAGGAAGACCACATGCCAGAAGGATAAATTTTATTAGGCATGGATCTACAAGACTTAAGCAGAGCACTGAAGGATGGGACAGCTTGGAGATCTCTCATCCACATGGTCACCATGAGTCTTGACCTTGATCTACTCAAGGGTGGCTAACAACAACAGTGACTGCCTCATATCCCAATCTGGAAAAAAGGTGGCGTACAAGTGAAACATATAAATAAGTAAATAATGGATGTAGCCCACTGAGCTCCCTTGGCTTCTTCTACCAATGTTACTACAGTTTCTGGAAACATCATAGATTTCAAAACCATCAGTGTCTTTCCCCTGGTGGACTTCTTAAAACATTCTCTTTTCCACATAGATCATTTCCATGGGTTCAGCGGAGCCAGATCCCATTTTCATTGAGTAATTTTCACTCTGAAATAAGTCTTTCTTTGCCTTGATATTCCACCTCTGCAAGGGTTACCCTTTACACAGTTGAAATCTTTTTCATCTCCATTTGGAGTGCATGCTAAAAGGGGCAAGTTGCTCTTTTGAAATGATAATATATGCTCTACCAAAGTTGTTTTAAATTGTTAAGTCCATTGGCCTTTGATCAGTGGTTAACACACATCTAAGGCTGTGTGAAGAATTTCTTCTGATAAAAAAAAGGTAGTGTTTGATGATATTCTTTCTTCTTGTGATTAACTTTGTATGTGTATGTGTAAATTCCCTCTTAATGTTCCTTAGTACATCATTAAGGTTTCCTCTCTCTCTTCTCTATATATGTCTTCAAGCCACCTGTTGACTTATAGCAACCCCATGAATTTCATAGGGATTTCTTAGGCAAGGAGTGAATACTCAGAGATAGTTCAGTGTAATGTAATTCTGGGAATTGTAGTCTCATGAGCTATTTATCCTTTGACAGAGGGCTATGGTGCCATAATAAACTACAAATCCCAGGATTCCACATGATGGGGCTGTGACAGTTAATGCTATGTCAAGCTGCATTAATTCTGCAATGTGGTAACACCCCACAAAGAGGAAAATTGTTGCCCATCCCTGCCATAGATTTACCATTCAATCCTAGTTGAGGATAGCATGGAGAGCCAAAACCACAAACAAATGGGTCCTTGAACAGATCAAGCCAGAATTTTTCTTAGAATCCAAGATGATCAAACTGAGGCTGCCATACTTTGGTGCCATCATGAGAAGACATGACTCATTAGAAAATACAATAATGCCAGGAAAGGTGGAAGGCACTAGAAAGAGAGGAAGCAAAGCAGCTTCATTTATAGCAAAGCAGCTTCATATCACGCTATGGGGTGTCTAAGCAGTTTACAACTGTAAGCTCATTGCCCCCCAACAGTTGGGTACTCAATTTAGCGACCTTGGAAGGATGCAGGCCTGAGTCTAGCCTGAGCCCTGGCTAGTACTGAACTCGCAACTTTGTGGTCTATGAGTGAGTGGCTGCAGGACAGGCATTTAACCACTGCTCTACCAGGGCTCCATAGGAAGGTCATGGATATGAATTTACAGGACCTACGCAGAGCAGTGAAGGATAGGAGGTCTTGGAGATGTCTCATCCACAGGATTGCCATGATATGGCTAAGTCAGTTGACAACAACAAATGAGGCAGCTATATGTCTGCTACACTTGGACTTAGCTTGCTATCCTCATGTAAAATGGCGGAAACTTTGCCATCACAAGTGTTGAAATCTAATCCCTCTCTCAAAGCAGTCAGTTTTAGGACTTAAAATGGGATGAAGGGTATCATCTTTTGCATTGCTTCAGTCATGGAAATGAATTGAGAAAGAAAAATTGGCCTTAAACTTTTTATGCTTTTGTCTGCTGGCCAAAAGGAGCATAATGATTTCTACTGCGCTGTTGCGCTGTTGGGTTGGTAATTGGTTGTTTCTGTCTCCTAATGCTTTACAATCTTTTGGTTGCTTTCATTTTCTCCTATTGCCATTCTTCTAAGAGACACTTTTGATCTCCTGGCAGTGAGCTCACAAGTGGGATAGAAGCCTTTAAAATCAATGAAACTGGCCAGTTCCTCCAACCAAGCCCACAGGACGAGTGACCGTGTTTTCTGTGAGCATTACAGGATCCACTCCGACAGCTCTTCCTGCTGCCCTGTGCATAAATTACTCCATCAAAGAGCTGGTGTTTATTCTGGGCTCTTTGAAATTCCAATCACTTGTACACACCTCCTGAGGCCAGTCTGTCCTTTGAAATTTGGATTCCTCACAATGGAGACATTCATAGGCATGGGGCCATACAGTGTGGCTTGCCACTCATCTGCCAGTCTGTACCAATTAAACATATCCTTATCTTGTGTCCTTTAATAACACACACACCATACTTTAATGGTTTTACTTTTAAACCCTGGAATTTTTTTTTTAAATTGCAACACAGAGACCACAGATGATTATTTCTGTGCTAGTAAACACACACACACACACACACACACACACACACATCCCAATTTGTTTTGTTGCCAAATTCACTTTGCAGAAATGTCCTCTGATAAGGGAGTCTCAGCAGTTGCTGCAACCAAGAATCAAAACGGGACTTGAGAATAAAAATTCACTAGCCCAAAGCCACGAAATGTAAAGAGGATGCAAAGGGGTCAGCACTGCATTACTAGTCTGGAGCAGAAGTTATTTTTGACCTGAATTACTATTTTAAAGACTTTTCTGTCTCATTTTGGCATCTGTGAACGTTCTCTTTCCAGACCGCAGCAATTCAGTCATGAGATGTATGGTTACATACATAATTTACCCTACAGCAAATATTAAAAGGGAGTGAGAAAAAGGAATTATGTGATGGCCCATTAGCAGATTGCTATGAGATGGGGGCAACTTTACCAACTGGTGATGGAAATGAAAGTTCAGAGTATTTCCTCATCAGTGAAATTCTGCTAAGCTTAATCACAGAAAAAGAAGCTCCTTGCCCATCAGAGGTCCATTATATGGAGATATGATTTTTGAAGTGATGAGCAATAGACTTGGTAGGGCATATCTGGAAATGATGCCAAGATACTATTTGAAAGCTGTCAGAGTATAAAGCTTTGCATTTTTACTTGGAGGTCTGAGAGCTGGGTGTGCAATGCTGATGGCAGCCAGCATCTTTCCTGAAAACAAACAAATCATGGTCCATAAGTGGGACAGAGTTCAGGTGAGACTGTATCCAGGTTCTAGGTTGGGAGCAGACCTGCATCTTTGTAAGCAAAATCTTTGGCAAGCAGTTATCTGAAGACAGTGGCTGAGATCTTAGTTCAGGAGATGCATCACACATGGGTATCTTATCCACATGTGTACCCATCCAACTCCACCAACCCTGCCTTGGGCCCATATGTACTGTGCAATTATAATGCTATTATTCCACTTTAAGTGCTGTGCTGTTCTACTTTGGATAGGCTTGATGAACCTGTATTCCATTTTAACTGCTGTGTTTCCATCATATGAAATCTTGGGATTTGTAGTTGGCGAGGCCCCTCCCTAAACTGTAAATCCTAGATGACATGGGATGGAAACATGGCAAGAATAATGGCACTATGATTGCATATTTAACACAGTCATTTCCTAAACTGAAAAATGGGAAATGGCAGAGAAGCATCTGGTTAATTTGCTGTAACTGAACATGGATATGCCATAACCAGTATCTTTGAAGACCTCCTTCAGGGGTCCCCTAGGGCTGATGTCGTTGCTGTGTGTCCAACTATAGGAAAGTAGGTGGAGATTTCTGTGCTGTTTCACCAGCTCTCCATAGGTCAGGAAATGCTGATTTTTGGCTGTTGCATAGTTGGTACAGGATCCCAACCTTTGCAATGACCAACAAGTAAATTATGATGATGTAAGTTGGACTTGCATCATTATAACAGCATGCCAGCTCGCATATACTATTTTGGGAGTGCAGGATGCATTTCAGCATAAGAATTGCCAACACATAATGGTGACTTTACTGTAATGGTCAGAATCATGCCAATCCCTAGGGTGCAATGCCCAATAATTTCTCACCACTGTCTATGCTTAAAGTCCAGCAACATCTGGGAGGCTGCATGACTCCCATCCTTGCTTTCTACTATGCTTAGGAATAAGCTCATTCATATTGATTCCAATACCTTGGTTAGCTCTTCTTACATTAGAGAATTATACTACAGATTAAACAAAATAAGAATTAGGTTTATCAAGACTAGTTGAAGCAGTACAGTGATGAAGAGCCTGATGCGAGTCAAACTCATTATGCCTAGTGAAATGCCAAGACATGCAGAGAGGGAGGGAGGGAAGGAGAGAAGAGAGTTTATTATTTGGGGATGTTGAATGTATTCTTTATATATATATTACATGAGGAAAGAGAAACTGTTTGAGGAATCGAGCACAAGCGCTTCTCAAATGCCGCTGACTTTACATTGACATTTTGAATTGTGGCATGATGAAGGAATTTAACTTGTTGATCTCTGTGACTCTAACAATGCAGCAGTTTAATAAAATTGCCTGTAACCCATGTTGAACCCTACACATTCCAACACAGGAAGCATGGCCTTAAGGACCTCATGAGCAAAATAACTGGCAGAGCATAAAATGCTGGAGAAAACAAGTACCCTGACAAAGATATTTTCAAATCTGAGCTGCAGCTACAGACCGACTTTGGCTTGGATTGCTGTCCTGGGTTTCATTGATCACTTTTATCCTGGCTGTGATCTCCCCAATTTAAAAAGGAGTGGGAGGGTGTGGCAAGCAAAAAATAAATAAATAAATCCCATTCTTTTCAATGCATTGTGATCTGAATCTCTGTCCTATTTCTTTTCTTTTCAAGAATTGTCCTAAAGCTCCAAATATGGGATGCATCAAACCTGCAGAAATAATCCTGTTTGACACCACTTTCAGTGCCATGACTCCATGCTATGGAATTCTGGAAACTGTAGTTTGTTGTGGCACCAGGGCTCTTTGACAGAGAAGGCTAAATATCTCACAAAACTATAAATCCCAGAATTCCATAGCATGGAACAGTGGCAGATAAAGTGGTGTCAAACTGGATTATTTCTGTTGTGCAGAAACAGCCATGTAGTGATATAGTGTTGTTTTTTTTCAGGGAAGTCTTTCAATTGAAATAATGGGGGTGGGGGAGTTGGTGGGGGTGTTTTTAAAAGGCTTTCTTTATTTTTAAATAGTGGCCAGTATCCAAAAATCTACTTCTCTATCCAATACAACAGGAAATTTCTTCCTACTCCTACTTTCACTGAAGTAGAGAAACAAATCTTTATAAATTTCATCATCCTGGACCAAAATACTTCACCCCCTTTTTTCTCCTTTCTCCTAGAAAGATGTTGAAAAATGCAAAAAAAAAAAAAAAAAGTACAATATTAGCAGTCTGGGATTTATTTTTTGCAAAAACAATATTATTTTTGTGCAAAAAAATATTGTATGTGCAAAAAAATTGAATTTCCTATATGGGAAACAGGATTCTGTTCAGCCATTTTCTTTAAATACATGTATTTTTCATGCAGAATATGTCCTGAACATACTAATTCTGGAAGTTTGACCACTGGATACTATGTGTCATTTTTTAAAAAAAATAGTCCTAATTCCAAAAAGATTATCCAGTCTGCAAAATATTTTTATCCTTCTCTACCCAGTCACCCCAAACCCATGAATTATAGCTGTGCTAAGTACATCAGTCCTACTAACAATCTCTAGCAATCTTCTAATTGAGGAACCACTGATAATCAAAAAAAATCTATTGAACTTAAAACCATGTACAACAGTCTGCCTTTTAACATTGCAGATGTGTAATTGATGTTTTGTCAATCTTCTTTCCTCTAATCCTGGGCAAAATGAATATCTGTAATTGTTAATGTATGGGGTGTGATAATTACATACATCATTTATGCTTACTGAGCAGAAAGTGATTATGCCAATTCATCCAAGGAATGATCCTTAAATATATATCAGGATTAAAAATTTAACTCTCAGCAGGAACTAATGGCCTAGCCTAATGACATATAGCATAAGGTACTGATTTGGTGCATAACATATGACAGAAATTCATGATGGAATCTTCACTAATGAAATGCATGTATCATGAAATGAACAACGCAGGGTGCTTTGCAGAAACTACATTAAAATAATTGAGAGGGCACAGGGAAAATATCATCCTTCAAGAAAAAGAGGCCTGTTTCATAAGCAAAAGGCATGGATCCAAACTGATGCCAAAGAAACAGATGTCTTTTTTTCTGGTTTCCCCCTGTTCTCCCATCTCACATCAAGCCCCCATAACATGTCATTGTGTTTGGGAAGGTCCTTTACCCCAAAGGACTAGTTAAGGGTTTTGTCAGAGGTCCAAAGGACTGGAGAAGAAAAAGGCAAGGATATTAACAAACTCACAACTCTCCCTGCTCAACAGAATGTCATCTTCCATGCTTTCTGAACCTCCATCTCAAGCTTAAGTCATTGGCATGCCTTCCATGTGTCCAAATTTAGACATGATCCCTCCAGATGTGACCTTAACCTCAAACGTTGGAAAGTCCTTCACAGCCCTAAACCTTTGCTACCGGACTCCATAAGAAACAACCTGAAAATGAAATGTGTCATTTAGAGGCACATAATATATCACACCCCTTCTGTATTTGCCACGATGGCTGGTTATTTTGTGAGGAGTCCCTAGTGAAGTATTAATGGAGCTCACATGTCCTTGTGCTTATTGAACTTTTTACGGGGGACAGATTGCCCCTCCATAGCAGCCAGCAAATGGAGCATCAACAGATGGAAGGCAGCCTGCTATTAATTATATTGACGTGTTTGCATCAGTAGATGTTGGAGTAATTAAGGCCATGCTGTCAATATGTGCAGTGGGAAAACCTTCGTTTCTAGGGTTCAACAATTCCACTCACAAACCTCCATGGATTCAAACTTGAAAGAGGAATGAAGTTGGCCAGTTCTGAAACTTTTATGCTAGATATATCTTAATTCTCTGAAGGAAAAGGAAAACAATACCAGGCTCAGATTTCAGTTGCCTGGGGATTTCCCAGGAACAAAAGGGCTTTTGAATAGTTCACAAGGTCACCTGTGCATCAAACTAAATGTTCGTTGTACAAATATCTCTGTAATTCTGTATACAAATAAAAAAATAAATTAATTCAGAACTACTCCATTGTTGATTCTGGTTCACATTCTACATACTTAGCAAAACGAATGATGGCAATCTGGCAAACCATGAACAGATTTCTATTTCACAAATATAGGGCATGTCTACATGGACCAAATGAAGCTGTTTCCTCCTGTCTTCACCCTCAACAGCCTCCCAAGATCAGGTCCAGAGAGTAAAAGCATGTTGTCTTTGTTGTACCTTTTGTAGAATTTTGGAAGCACTGTGATATAACGCATTGTGTCCTTAAGGGCAACATGTGTTTCTTCTATGATGGAGAACTGATTACAAGTAGAACTGTGTCAAATGGCTGTGAGATACCAATCTTTCTATTTATTATTTTATTAGTTTATTAGTTATTATTATATGAATTAAAGGGGAGAATGAATGAATCCATTCCCAAATAGATGGATTTTTGCTGAACAGTAAAATGTTCTGAACTTTCCATTCTGGACTATTTTGCTCAGACAGAATGAGTCAAATGTAGTTTACTAACACAATGGACAGGGTCATAAATTCTATTATTATTATTATTATTAATATTATTATTAATTTTCTGCCAAATGATTCATGATGTTGGATCAAAGCATTTCAAAGAGGATGTGCTGAATGTCTGAAAGCCTCCCAGTGAGGCCAGTATCTGGTTTGGAAAACTAGTTGCATACTATGATTTACTGATGCAATCATGGGATCTGTAGTTTGGTGAAAGACTTGGAATTTTCTGTTTAAGAGCTCTTGTGTTACAATCCAGGTTCAACTGGGCAGAGAATTGTAAGCACCATACCAAACTGCAGATCCATAGTTCCCCTAGAGGGACCCATTGCAGTTAAAGTAATATCAAAGTGTTATACCTCTGTATTGTAATATATACTCTGACACAAGGAGAAGGAGAAGTTGTTGTTTTGTAGGATGGGAGAGCCAGTGATGTTGGAATATTACTCTGGTGACCAGGGTTTGATTCTCTGCTCAGACATGAAGCCCACTGGGTAACCTTGGGTCCAGTTAGAGTTTCAGTTAGATTTCTTGTTTTTCATTTCAGATAGCTAAATGTCTTGGGCCAGCCATGGAGGGATCCCTGATTACTTGTACCATTTGTTTCCAAAGACAACTTACCGGTAATTTCTATAGTCAAAACAAGGATGTGAGATTTGGCTGAGAATTTTGAAAAGCAGCAATTATTTTTAACCAACTCAGCAGTAGATCAACATCATCATCATCATCATCATCATCATCATCATCATCATCAATTTATATCCCGCCCCTCTGCTAAGCAATCGGGGTAGCTTACAGTATTAAAATTGGCCTAAAATATAATCATACCCCAGAGAACCCCAAAAACCCACCTACCCTTAAAAAGGTATTAAACAACATCACAATTTTAAACATTCTTAAATTTAAAAAAAATCATATAAGGAAACAACAACCCTGGCTACAGCATAGAGTGGGGGAAGAGAAGGGAGGACCAACTCTTAAGGCCAGGAAATCTAGTCAGGGAAGGAATTATTCCTACATTAACACCATTAAGTTAATATTTTGCTTGTTGATATTTTTTTAGGAGGGGGGAGAGTATGGTACTCTTATTCCTACCTTTACAGTATTATGGCATTAGCCTTCTTTTCCCAAGAGCCATGTCCATTTGGAAATGTTGCAATCGAGACAGAGAAGATGGTCCAATGAGCTTTCAAAAATCTATTACTTTTAGTCATTTTATCTGTATCCTGTTCTAAACACTAAGTGCTTTATGCATTAAAAATCAATTACAGGGTGACAAAAAAATGACAAGCCAGGCCATTTAGAAAAATCAATGGTACATATTAAGTTAGAACCCAATTAGTCCATATAACCTACTTCATCTAAAAGTAGCATGCACCACATTGATTAATTGAGCATTTTCAAAGCCAGTTGTAGCAAATTAACTTTACAGATCTGCCAAGTTTACTGGAAACAATTCATTTACCAAGGCGACAATGCCATTGTTAGCTGGCCCATCATTTAGAATGCCAGACAAACATGTGGTTGCCATCCAAATACTGAAATGATGCAGGCCAAGAATTATATCCGCCATGCCTAATTATTTGGTGTGTGTTGTCTCTCTGTGTGTGTTTGTATGCAATGTGAGACTTGCTTCTACATCGAAGTCTCAGTGGAATTCATCAGTGAGAAATGTCATTTCCTCAACAGTTTTTAAAACTGGTGTTCGAAATGGAAAATAGTGCATTAGGTATTATTAGACTTGTCAGAAAGTATGGAAAATATAGAAGGTTTTTAAGGGGGAAGAGGAGGCAGTTTGTGACAGAATTCTTGACATGTGCCAAACATGTCAGAGCATAATATAATCCTCATAATTTTATCTCAGGGAATGGGATGGCAGACTTCCAAAATATTTTACCCACCGAAGTGACATTTAAGGAGAAAGGAGAACGGCATGATATCAAGGCATATGACACAGGGTAGGTGAACAGCTGAGGAGAGGTTTTTTCCAGTTCCAGTGTTCGGCCTAGATTTTGGCTGATGTTTAGTAAGTTTACATCCCTTCCATCCCAGTTGTGTTTGTTTCCAACTGCACAAAAACCATCACAGATTCACAACTGCACCAATGGCACAACACTACCGCTGAGCCTCAAGTAACATTGCACCCAGCAGTTGCTCATATGCATTTGAATAGTCAGCGTAGGCCTTAAATGGTCTAACTGTGCAATTCTATACACACCTACCCAGAAGTACCAACCACTGGGTTCAATGCACCTTAATTCCAGGTAAGTGTGAATAGAACGACAGCCTGATCGGGTCAAAATGGTCACAGCAGGTACTACAACAAAGAACTCTTTGTGCAGCAACAAAAGAGAGGGCTGCATTTGACATTGCTGTTTTCTTCTCTTCTTTTACTGAATTTATTTCATCAAGTCTTATTTCACAACTCTATCTGGCTCCTCTCAGGAAAGGGATGCACTTAAATGAGACCCTCTACCAGGGGCCCTGTCACACTGCACAATTATAACAATATGATTCCACTCAAATTGCCTTAACAAATTCCTAAGGGACTGTGGGATTTGCGATTTAAGGAGGTTTCAGAAGTTTCAGAGAGTTCTAGTGGCCCACCAAATTACACATCCCAGGATTCCATAGGATGCAGCCATGACAGTTACAGTGGAATCAAGGTGCTACACGTGTGTAGTGTGAAATGGCCTCTGGGTTTTGTAGTGGACATGGCCTCTACCACCAGGCCTGTGACTTGGAGTGGGTAAGGCAGATAAACAGAATATTGCAGAGTAATTCTTCCTTGATCTATACTTGTGCAATGAGTTTGTATATAGGATTTGCATATAGGCTGTACTGTTTTCATTGATCTTTGGGTGGGAGATGGGTCATGCCCGCATACTCCAATTTCCTCTCTTTCCTATGTCTATATATTGCATTATATAGACCTTGAAAGTCCATTCTCCAGTGGCCTTACTCTTAAGGAATGCCCTCTAGCCCTGGAGGGCCCAATAACCAGATATGGGGTATGGAGTGCTGTTCCTGGGAAAGTCTGGGTGGAATTATTTGCTAATTCAGCATCTCATTTTTGTCACTAGTTGTGAGAAGCTATTAGAACCCTTCAGCTAAAGGATGATGTTTCTGTTTCTGAGGACTTCTCCTGCATCATTCATCACTAATAAAGCTTATCTTGTAGCACTAATACGTGTCTATTTTCAGTACCAATCAAAGTCTTGGAGATGTCTAGAACTGCAGTTGCAGTACAGTATTGTACACAAAACACAAATAGTAATAATAACAGTGTGGGATATGTTCTAAGGATGTCCCAAGATTATTTATTTAGGTTTTTAACTTGCATCCTGCCTTTTCCCAGCACAGGACCCAAGATGCAAGGAAAATAACACAAGGAAAATGGCATCTCACAAGGGAGGTGGAGAATATTAAAAAATATTTTTTTTAAAAAAATGGCAGAAAAATGTGTTTCTTTAATGTCAAGAAACTTTCATGAGAAGAATCCTGGACTGAGAAGAATCTTAATAGTTTGAGAGTTACTCTAGGCAAAATGCACACGTGGTTGTTTTGCAGAACTTTTCTATTCAGTAATATTAGTTTATGTGCAGAAAACAGCATTTTTCCATGCACTCTGTTCTGCCCAGTATATTCAGCTTATTTGTGCACAGAAAATATAGAAATATTATGTGCAAAATTACCATGTGCCGTTTTGTTTTGCTCGGGATAAGTTTCAAACTGGGAATGGTCTTTGAAAACGATGTGGTTTTTGAAAGCTTTCTCACCGCGAGAACTGCTAAAACTATTTCTTGTTTTCAGAACATTGATTTAGATTTATGTTCCTATATGTCACCACTTTCTGCAAAACCCCTGAACTTTCAAAGAGCTTTCTTTCTGTGGAAAGAGACAGGGCTGTTAGATTCTGTAGCACAAAAGAAGAGGGAACATTTTTTCAAGCCAATAGTGAATCAGTGGGAGCGTGTGGCATATATGTCACCCCCCAGTGGGGTTTATTTTCAAATGATGTAAAAGCTAATTTGTTCTCCTACATTCTGCATTTTCTGAGTCTCACTGAAGTTACTGAACAGCATGCTAGTGCATGCATGTAAAATTGCTCTGACTTCTGTCACCCATCAGTGGCTTTCTGGTGGAAAATGTATCCCTTGACCCAGAAACCAGGTCCATTGTGAACTCAGAACATCTGCTACTGGCACAGAAAACAGCTCATTTTTCCAAAAAAAATTCTTTCCTTTTCTTTCAAAATGCTTCTCCACTCTATTGTCACAGAAGCCATGGCATGTCCTCAAAGTGACATCTGATTCTCAGTCCCTAGATTCTAAAGTGTGAATAGATGTTTTGTGGATTATTTCCCAAAGGATTCAGTGCAGCTGTCATTTTCAGTTCAGTTTTCCTCTTACTTTTATTTATTTATTCATATTTTTGCAGAGAGAAGGGAAGTTTTACTCATGTATCCATTTGTGCATGTTCTGGAGAATGTGCCCAACTATGAAGAGGGAACTCGATATGACAAAATCGTTCTGTAAAATAGAGAAGACTCATAAGGCAAGCTGGATGGGAAACCATGAGCAAGTTTTCATGTTTTCCTGTAGTTTACTCAAAGTAATGGAATATAGGTACTGCACAGAATGGTTTACACACAAAAATCAAACAATCAAATGATAGTTTTCTGTGGTTTTTCCAGGCTATGCGACTGCATTCTGGAAGACATTTGGCCTGCATCTGTGGCTGGCATCTTCAGACATGAAGATGTCAGTTACGGATGTAGGCAAAACATCAGGAATAAATTATTTCAGAACATGGCCACATAGCCCGCAAAACCCACAGAAAACTATGGATGCCGGCCATGAAAACCTTCGACTTCAAATCAAATGATAACATGAATGTGTGAAAAGACCGTGTGTGAAAAGAGCACCATAGCTATAATGCCACCAACTGAATGTCCTTGTTGCCTTGTACTTTTCAGCTGAGCTAAGGCCAGATAAACAAATGTAAAGGAGTCAGTACTTCTGGTATATCATAATTAGCTATGTGGAAGAATATATTTCCACAGATATAGTTTGCATAAATTTGTGCGTAGGTTTGCCTAAGTTGCATAAGTCTGATACCGAATATCTCCTGAAACTGACTCCCTCACTCAGTTTTCTGAGCAAGGAGGGAATATTTCATACCGCCACTGAAGAAAGAAGATCTTCTTCCATGAGATCACATTCTCTTAGGAATGAAGATGTCTTCTTTTCAATAGAATCCCCCTTAGGTCAAGTATTACCACATAGGATCTCTGGCCAGCAAGCAGGACAGCAGGAAGACACAACTATGATGCCTTCCACAAGGTTTTTCTTTTCTTTTCCCCTTTCTTTTATTACACAAAGTAATCAATACCTATCATTTAAGCTTCTGGAAATGAACTCAACACAGTGACACTCTATGAAGTGAATTTGGAGAGATGAAAATGGCAGTTTTAACCAGACTATCAGTGCTAACACTGATTGGGGAAGGGTCATAGGAAGGTAAGCCTATTGAGTGGAGGACATATCTTGTGAAGTGATTTCTTCAAAAAATGTTATGCAAGCTATTACAAATATATGCCCTTTACTCAGCAAATGTCCTTTCCTGGGACCTACATTTGCTCCAGTATCATGAGGCTCAAGACACTTCTCGCAACATTAATGGCTAGGAGTTTGGCACAAACTGTTGCAAGAAATATTTTGAGCATCATACCACTAAAAATCACGTTATTTGGTTCTTTGGGAAGATGTGTGTGTGTGTGTGTGAAATCTATGTATAGAACTAAGAAATGGTCTTCAAGTTTGAAAAGGAAATCCTCCTCAAATTTCCCTCTAGAAGTATTTCAGCCCAAGAGTGTTAAAAAACAAACAAACAGATCAACATTACTCATGTCATGGGCAAAATAAATGATTTAAGCATTTGTATGTTTTACATCCCACATATCTACCAAATCTGGCACTCTAGCTAACAATAACAGCCACTACATTTATGGAAGTAGTTCTCTAGTTATTTAAAGTACTTTTAAGCACTCTTAAACTCTCCAGCAGCCAATGTTCACTGGCACATGTGCAACATGTTAAAAATGCAAAATTCTTCCAAATGCATGAATATCATAAAGCATTGACTTAAGAACTGTTCCCCTTACCCATCCAAGTAACACATTACAGGCCATGTGATTACTTGTAGTATATTATTTCCATGTTTGGGTGGAGGGGAACCAGGGCTAGCCTCTTCATCTTTAAATATCTGAAGGGATAACAAGAAGAAGATGGAGTAACATTATTTTCTGCTGCTCCAGAGACAAGCCCAGAAACCAACGGATTTCAAGAAGAGGCTCCACCTTTTTCCTGGTAGGAATTGCTGTTTGGCAGTGGAATAGACTGCTGTGGAGTAGGATGAATTCAGAGGCATAGCATGTTTGTCTGGACTATTAGTATACAAAGGGATCTTGTAGCAACTGTGACACTAACTGTACAAAAGAATCTGTAGCATGAGCTTTTGTAGACTTGGTCTACTCCCTCAGATGCAGGAGTGGGATGGGCTTTCCTTCACTGGAGGTCTTTAAACAAATGTTGGATGGCAGCCTCTCAGGAGTCCCTTTGTTGTGTATTCCCTCATGGCTCTGGAGTTTGTATAGATTACCCATTGGATCCCTTTCCAACACTGTGATATATCCAGAGCTAATCCATGAGATTGACACAGGAAACTCTGGGTACCTAAAACTACTTTAGCCAGGCTGCATGGATAATGACACAGGAGAAGGGTTATCCCTTTTACCCCAGAGCCATGGGCTTAATCCAAATATGTTCACCTTTTAGAATGCATTTTAAAGGAAGAAACCCATGACAGATTTGACCACAAGTTTCTTGTCATTTTTTTTCTAATTGAATGTGTATTCATGCATTGTATTCGATCCTGCTGAGTGCAAAGATTGGCCAACCTTTCATCTGTCTAATGTCAGAAGTTATAGGAGATTGGAAAAGGGTTTTGTAACAGAAGGAGGTGAAATACAGAGACAGAGACAGAATTTCCTGAACTGGGAAGAACTGTGACTACTCCTTTGCATTCTCTCATTGAGTCCCACAGGCCCTGATGTCAGGTCATCACTTTGCAGGTGACCCACTGTGGCAATTTTAATATGTGTCAGTTTATATCAACTTGAGCTTTGGCCATGCAGGTCAACCACTGTAATTACCACTGTTTGAAAGCTGATCTTTCAGCTGAAGTCGCAACAGGAAACACTGTTAAATCCAAGCAAGAACGAGAGCAAAGATACTGGCACAAAGTAAGTAAAATATATCAACAATCGTAATGTAAAAGAGAGCAATCTCAGGATTTCTTTGGCTGCAACCTCTGAATAATGCCAGGTCTGGCAACAGATACCCAAATTAACCAGGATGTCACATAGAAACAAGATTGAGTGGAGTACCTTTGTTCACTTGTTACAACAAGAAGTTTCATGGCACCTTAGTAGAGTTTAAGACCCCAAAAGCTTTAATGTTGTTATTGTGTGCTTTCAGGTTCTTTCTTATGGTGACCCTATGGCTTTTCTGGGGATGAGAGTGAATGCACAACATTGTACACATTTTCTTGTTTTTCTCCTCTAAAAAATGTTGTGTTTTTCTAACGCTTGCTATTTTTTGATGCAAGATGGTTTTGTCTAGCAGTATGACTCTGAATGGGAGAACTGGTTATTTTCACTGAGAATAGGGATTCCAATGAACTTCTTTTTCATCTCTGTCCAAGACAGTTTGCATTTGCATATAAGCATTTTCATGAGCCACTCCCTAGTATGAGTTGCATTTACTGGAGGATTTATTTTCTCTGTGTGTCAATTGCAATGTGTTGATAGCTTTCTTGAGGCCTTTAGCACTACAGGGCAAGCTATGCTAAGTAAAGGATATGTGATGTGACTTTCTCTTGTCCTCAAGAGAACCTATTGCAAAATGCCTGTGGTACACAGTTCCCTAAATATTATGTCAGAATGTCTCAAAGCTCTTCTGGAGAAGCAAACGCTCATCTTCCCTCTCACATGCATGATCTTATGAAACATTTTAAGTCTGTCTGAACCACATCCCACTCTCTTATCTCCCAAAAAGTAACTCATTACAGGTAACTATACAACTTGCAATTCATTTCTTTTCATCTCTGGTTGCACTTTGAGTGCATCTACCCAGTAAAAATAATGCAGTTTGACACCACTTTAATAACCATGATTCCATCCTACAGAATATTGGGATTTGCAGTTTTGTGAGGCATCAGCACTCTTTGGCAGAGAAGGCTAAAGAAATACAAATCCCAGGATTCCATAGGATGGAGCCACAGCACTTCAAGTGGAGTCAGACTGCATTTTTTCTATATGTACCCTATAATGTAGATGCCTATATCTTCCTCACTACTGGTTGGCTTAAACACATCAGTACTGGGTCACCTTAGATGCTACCCATCACCCAGTGGTGATGTTTTCCAGTAGCTTTTGCATTAGCAATTATACTTCTTCCATTTTAAAATGATAGAAATTAAATTGATTGAGAAATTAGATTTATCCAGATTTTTTTAAAATGGCTGTAGCCCCATGGATGCAATATGCCAGCTGTTGAATTTTGCCAAGGTCTTGGATGGCTTGCAGAGGAAGGCAGACAGAATCTGCCATTGTAATCAACTTTGAAACCATGGGATTGATTCAACAAATTCACTTGGCAAAGCTTACCTTGCCAAAACTTAGGTAAGCTTTTACAACCCTTTGTTTTCAGCCATGATCAATGGTAGATAGTCTCATACTTCCTTGACCCATTTATGGAATTCAAAGATATATCCCTGTTAGTGTGTAGGATCAGTATGTATAAAGATCTTGTAGTACCTCTGAGACTAACTGAAAGAAAGTTGGCAGCATGAGCTTTCATAGACTTCAGTCTACATCCTCAGATGCATTTGAGGAAGTAGACTTTATGGACATGCTGATCCATTTATGTATTTGCGAGGCTCCAGAAACTGAGGATTAGCCTCATTCTTTCCCTCTTTCTATTCTAAACCAAGAAGTAAATTTAAAATATCTACTCTGTCATGCCAATACTCTAATCCTGGCTGCTTCTGCACTTCAGAAATAATGCAGTTTGACACTACATTAACTACTGTGGCTCATGCTAGTGGTGCTTTTGTTTTCTAATGATTCAGTGTACACAAAGTTTGTTTTATACACAACATTATTTTAAAATATTCTATAAAATTACCTTCAAGTTATGTGCATAAGTTGTATACGAAACATAAATGATTTTTTTAATTAGACGTTGGTCTCCTTTACAAGATATCTCATTATGTATGTATATGCAAATCCAAAAATATTCAAAATCCAAACCACTTCTGATCTCAAGCATTTCAGGTCAAGCAGACTCCACCTGCAGTAATTGTCCTCTGTGTCTTGTTTCATATTATGAATAGTTGTGTTTTAATAAAAATATATATTTTAAAAAATAAATAAATTAGGTTTCTTCTACCATGTTACATCTAGGAGAATATCGATGCTTCCTGGAAGCAAAAAACAAGATGTCTCATGAAATAGGTGGACTATTAAAAGTGGCACTACTTCTTTTGAGTCCGGAAAATCACCACAAAATCCCAGGTGGAAGAACTGAAATAATATTAGCCTGTGCTGTGATCTGCAGCTGAATGGAAGCATTCTTGTTAGAAGTAGCTG
The DNA here is from genome assembly GCA_020142125.1 of Phrynosoma platyrhinos. NCBI lineage: Eukaryota > Metazoa > Chordata > Lepidosauria > Squamata > Phrynosomatidae > Phrynosoma > Phrynosoma platyrhinos. The sequence continues at coordinate 4,842,506 of CM034705.1, forward strand.
GGAAAGCCCCGGGTTTCCAGAGATGTCTTAAATAATAACTTACAGAAGGGGAAAAAATAACAGAGCATCAGGTACATATTAAGTTGGTTTCTTTTTCAATTATTTCACTTCATTGTCTTGAGGACTGAAGATTTTCTCACCTCTAATCCAGTAAAGATTTAAGACCTCATTTTGATGATCTAGGCTGTTCCTTTGTTTTCAAAAATTACTGTGATTTCAAAGTTGTTTATGGAGGAAGACTGGAGCTCAGTTTTAATTAGCTCTGTGGGGGTAAAATATTAGACAGCTCTGTTTCATGTTCTGAATGGATAACTTTGCAGAGGAAATTGGCAGAACCCATGTTTCTGAATCAACATATTCATTTTGCACTGAGAGCAGCAGTCAAATGGTACACACCTTGCCTTGGAAATCAGGATATAATGTGAAGCTTGCACTGTATTTGTTTTTATATTATTATTATTATTATTATTATTATTATTATTATTATTATTATTATTATTATTATTATTATTTGTTTATTTATTTATTTATTTATTTATTTATTTATTTATTTATTTATTTGCAAACGGAAATGTACACAAAACCATAACAAAACCATTTTTGGGGGGATGCCCATAAAATGAGTCAGGCATTACACATGGAGAGAGACACACATTTCACACATAAGAACATTTAACATTTGACTTTAACATTTCTGTTTGCTGGGGAGGGAGAGGGCAGGTAGGCTGTTTCTAGCTTCTACACCTGGATGCATAAAGTGGACAATATTTTCCATGACCTCCACAAGATTTCTGGCAAGTTCAAAGGATACATTCTTTGAACCAAATTTGACTACTAAAAGATAGCAAGATATCTGGTCAACCCCCTAGGTGACCTTGGACAAGTCACATTCTCTCAGCCTCAGAGGAAGGCAAAGCCAAACCCCTCTGGTCAATTTTAGCCAAGAAAACACTCATGATAGGTTCAACCTAGGACCTTATCAAACGCTGGCCACGAAGCGAAGAATAAGCGAA
>CM034705.1:4849785-4872462 GCA_020142125.1 Phrynosoma platyrhinos
TTTTTTTTTTTCTGGGTCTGGCTGCTCTTCTGTAACAATTAGCCTGCAAAGCCTAGTTTAGATGCTTCAGTTCATCTTCCAGGTAGTGGGGTTCACAGATCCTTTTTGTGTGCTCTACCAGTGTTTTTATTCTGCTTCTTTCTTTTTTTTTCCTGGGTGATGATTGGAGTTCTTGTGCAGGGATCTGTCCATGTGTGAGGTTTTCTGTTTACCCTGTGGCCCAATCGTTAGTTTGGTTTGTGAATGACCAGGACATCCAAGAATGGCAATGATCCTTCCTTTTCTTTTTCCATTGTGAATTGGATATTCTGGTGGATGTTGTTCAGATCATTCAAAAGCCTGGTCAAATCTTCTTCTCCATGGCTCCAAATGGTGAAAGTGTCATTCACATATCATCCACATGTCGTCCACTGTACACAAAATTTGTACATCCTTGTTGTGCACAGAAAACACCAGAAATACTATTTTCTGCCCCCCAGTGCTCTTTCCTACACAGATAATGTTATTATCTGTACAAACAAGCACATGCAATTTTTTCACAAAATAAGTGCTTAACTCATCATTCTTCCTACATAGAAAATATTGTTTTGTATGCCAAACAACCACTTAAAAATTGTGCTGAATAAGTCCTGAACTGCAAATAATCTTTAGAAACCATGCAATTTTCAAAGCCTTTCTGGTAGTGGGTAAAAAATTGCTAAAATCATTAATTTGCTTCCTTTGAGAGTTGCATGGCAATCCATGGCAATATCTTTAGCTTCTGACTTCTTATGTGGTTTCAAACTGTAGAATATGTTCATTTCAAAAACTTCTCCAGCAAAAGTATTTAGAAGAGCAACCCATCTGGCATAGTGATTATGACTGTTATAATTAAGTTGCTGGTCATGTTGAATTGAATAAAGAACAGAGTCCCAGACAATCACCATAATTCTGAACCATTTAGGGATTTGTTTCTTCCGTCTAATATTATGCTGGTTAGTTTCAATAAAATCCAATTCCACTGGGTGGTACAGGGAATTGTGTTGTTATTCAGGGTCTTCTGCTCCTGCCCCAAATTCTTAAAATGGCCATATGGCATGTATTAAATTTAATTTAAGGGAAAACAAGATTACGTCTGTCAGCTGTATACAAAGGAACACAAAGGGAGTTGAATTCTGCAATGGGAAATGAACATCTCTTTGCTCAATTTTTTAAAAAGTATGACTGTCAGTATCTATTGCAGATGAAAGCCATTGTGGTGTAGTGATTTGAGCATTGGGCTATGACTCTGGAGATCAGGGTTTGAATCCTGGCTCAGCCATATAAACCTATGGGTGACCTTGGGCAAGTCACACACTCTCAGCCTCAGAGGATGGCAATAACAGGGTCTCCATAAATTGGAAAGAACTTGAAGGCACACAACAACAATCTATTGCAGTTACAGACTGGCAACCTAAAGCTCTGTGTTCACTAACCCTACATACGTATAATAGTGGCATTATTAAATGCCATATTAAACTTATTTTACCAGGCAATAGCGACAAAAAGAGATGGAAGTCTTTTTCAGCTTGTAATCAGGCCAGAGGAGGATGACAAGGAACTATAGCTTTGTGAGGCATTTAGCCTTCTCTATTAAAGAGCTCTGGTGCCAAAACAAACTATAATTCCCAGAATTCCATAGCATTGAACCATGGCAGTTAAAAAGGAGTCAAATTGGATTTTTCTGCAGTCCAAACACAGCCTTTATTTCTGTTTCTGTCTCCCCCCCACCCCCCGCTTCACCTGTTGTTTGTGATTGGCTTTATAAAGGGAAAAGGCACCAGTTTTGCACAGAGACATTTTTTGAGCAAGTTGTAGAAACCTTGACCAGAAAAAAAGAAACACTCTCATCTTGTTCTTACTCTGTAGATGAGAAAATTTTGCTGGGATTAACAAACTCTTAACAGACTGCCTTGCCATGTCAAGCCAGCCTGTCTCATCAAGGTGAAGCAATGTAGCAGATTTCTCCACCTCTGTAGATTGGATATAGTGATTTTGCTCAGATTCAGTAGCATTTATTTATTAAAATACTTATATCACAACCTTTATCCCAAGATCTCAGGATGGCTTGCAATAAAATCAGTTGAAAACAATGAATAATTACAAAAAAATGAAGAGATTAAAAATAAATATTAGTCACTCAATAAAAAAAATAGAGAATTTAAAACTAGTAAAACAATGTGCAATGAATATAACCATAAAACATGGGCAGCCTAGATATAATCAGCTTGGTGAAAAGGCGATTTTTTAACTTGGCATCAAAATGATCCCAGTGTTGTTGCCAATTACACAACTGGAGGAAAGGTCCTTTCCCTTGTATTTCCCCTACTAATGGGACATAGAGGAGGGCCCTTCCAATAGATCTCAATTCTCAGGCGGCCATAAAAAAAGACTTCCTCAACTATTGAGTTCCCAAGCAGCTTGAACTCAAAATGGAAATGCATTGCATCCAGTGCATTTCCTTCAAAATTGGTGTTTGATTACATCTGAAGAGAATTTCAGTGGCAGCCTAGCTGCTGAATTTTGCATTAGCTGCAGTTTTTGAATAATTTTTCAAAGAAAGCCCATATAGAGTGCATTGCAGTAGTATAATCAGGAAGCTTCTATTGCATGGACTACTGTGGCTAAAGTTATCCCTGTCCAGAAAAGCCCATAGCTGGTGGACCAGTTAAGTTCCCCAGAAATGCACTCCATGTTCCTCCCCCCCAACACATAACCCCCAAGTCCCTCTCAAAATAGTGGGAAGAAGTATCCATCTCTAAATGGAGAAGGACATGGAGGCATTTGGGGCAATATGGAGTTCTGGACTGGGATATTTTCTCACATTTGAGGGACTTTCTGCATGGACTTTAGGCAAAAATTGCCTGGAAATCATAATGATTTTTGTTTCTTAATAAATAAATAAGGAAAGGGGGCCTTTGGAGAATGTCAGGGTCACAAAAGTGGGGCACACTTTGCCTGGCCATTCATTAAAACCATTTATTAGAAAAATGAGGTTAGATTTGGCTGCCTCCTCCTTTATTTGAAAGCTTTATACAGCTTTTCAGACCAGAAAAGTTCTCAAGCCAGCTTTCCATTAGAAAGTTAGAAGCAATTATACTATAAGACATCCAATTATTAAAACTATAAATATCAGTCCAAAAGAATTCTGCTTCTGGTTAGGAAATGAATATGTCAAGTATAGTTACTCTTTTGCTAAATGCTAGCAGAATATGACCACTGATCAGTCAAACATCCATTTTCATATCTCATTTGTACAATCTATTATTTTTTGTTTGACCCAGCACTGAGCAGGCAGACCCTTGCCTTCCATTAGGAATAATATGCTTCTCCAGCTTCTTATGTAAATGTGATAGTAATCCTGGACAGCAGTTTATCTACACAGAGTGTGTACCATAGATATCATAAAATACTGCAATTCCACTTTCAGGGCCGTTTCCCCCCTGAAAGGAAGGAGTTAAATTTTAAAATAATATTTCAAAGGACAGCGATTGAGGTTGACACTGAAAACTCAAAAGAGTCTGCCCAAAGCCATGCTATATATCAACGTCAGCAGAACGAAATATGGCTCTTGCTACATTTTGTTACAAAACCTGGCTTTAAACTTGACCTATTCTGGGGTACATATGAGCTTTTGCTTCTTGTGCTATGCTATGCATATTCTTGAGTCTGTTTCAGATGTGTGATATTGCAGCTCACCTTTCGCTGTAGTCTTATCACAAATAATCCACTTCCAAACAGGAGTGGAGAAATTGTAGCCCTGGAACCACATGTGCTCTTTCCAAGGTTATATTCCATAGTCTTTGACCCTAGACTGCCCTGTTTCTCACTCCACCTGTGATGAATTGCTCCTCTGGGAATTTCCATGAGCAACAATTCACCTTTTAAATAGTCTTCGCTAGACTGTTGCACATCAAAATTATATATATATATATATATATATATATATATATATATATATATATATATATATATATATATATATATATATTCAAATCTAAACATGAATTTGATACACTCCTCTTTAGGGGGTTGAGGCCATTTGGGGGCATCTTAGTGGGAAACCCTGGAAGGTCCTGGAGGCAGGATATTGTTCCCCTGGACCAACTGCAGTTGTTCACTTCTATACTGGGGTAAGGCTGCCATACATGTACAGAGACTGTCCCATATTCTACATCACTTACAATGGGATTGTCTGTACAGGCCAAATGGTTTCCTGGCACAGTACATATATTTCAGCACAATCTAACTCCCCATCCTCATAAGAGCTCCCTTGCCAGATCATCACATCTTCTTTCTGGTTCTCACATTGCATCCCAATACTCATTCATGTGGTTATTTACTCATCTTCATCTTGCCTCTGTCCCCCAACAACCATTAATAAAACTGAGCTTGTCACCTCATCTCCACACCTACAAAGTTTTGCATTTCTATGGATATTCTCACACTCACACTGTTTATATAGATCTATCCTTGGATGGTCCACTCCATGAATCTGAGTAAGTAGGTTCAGATCTACATAAGTTCATGCTTCTTTTTATTGGAGTACAAGAGAAGATTCCTTGTTGAGATGCAAATGGACTTTAAATGGTCTTTGCAAATCTCCCAATATACACATGGCAAGAAGGAGGAAGGGCCAGCCTGCAAAATACCCTTTCCTTACTATCTTAACTAAGGACAGAAACAACAAAATTCAGGCATCTGACTAACATCTCCAATTTTTTTTTCCTACTTGGTTTGAAACTTTTTTGTTTGATGAAGAAGCCAGTGGAGTTTCAAAAGCTTGCCACAAGTATATTGTGCATTCTGGTTGGCCAATAAAGGTATCACTGTTTGGTGGATTTTTTTTTTTGAAGTTTCTTTCTTTCAGTTAGTCTCAACGGTGCTACAAGATCCCTTTGCTTAGTGACATATACATAACTAATTGGGGACTGTTCACCTAACTTCTCCCAACCTATTTTACCAAAGAGAATCTGCCCCAAAGACTGTGGTCTGTTTAGCTGGCAATTTGGGTGCAAGAAGAGGATTTTTCCACCTTCCCTCGTGCCAGTGAATGAGGCTGCAATAAGAAATTGTGAGAGGGGTTGTCATAGACTTGCTTTCTGGTGGGAGGGGAAGAGGGAATGGCCTCATCCTGTGGCCTAATCTTGCCAAGAAAACCCCATGATAGGTTCACCTTAGGGTCATCATAAGTTGGAAATGACTTGAAGGCACACAACACACAAACACAACATTGGTGTCTCCACTCTGGGACCTGTCTCATGCAGTCGGTGTCCATATGGCCTCCATTTTGCATACTTTCTCATTCCTTTTCTATCTCTTTCCTATTTCTTACAGCATCTTATGAAATTGTAAGCCATTGATTTGAATTCTGAGTCATCCTGAGTGCATTGACAGGAAAGACAGTGCATAAATATAGCAAAGAAATAAGCACAAGATCTCCTCTATCACACACACAAACTAATGCTGAATATCTCATGCCACCAGTTAAGTTCTCTGTAAGTGCTGGTCATAATTTGAAACTACACTGGAAATTAAAATATCCATTCTTTTCTGAATATATTTTAAATCTGATCAAATTAAGGGGGGATGACTGACTGTCTGGCAATTAGATGTTGTTTATTCTTACTGTGAACACAGTTTCTAACTCTGTTAGCCTTGCACAAGCTGCACAGTTTTTTACTAGAGAGGAGCAGATGCTCATAGCAGATGACCACAGGAAATTAGTCACAAATGACACTTAAGGAAAGGAACATATGAGGTGAGACGTGTCTCTGCTCTATGCACCATTACTTGAGTAAGTGAATGAAACCAGTCACAAAGCAGAGAGCAACAGCATGAGAAACTATTGACCATGCCTATCACCAGTATGCCAGGCAAACAAACTCATTTTGAGCAAAATTAGATAAGCCAGTGAATGTTGAGAAATGAGTTGATCATACATGGCATGGATTCCAGGAAAATATCTGATGGTATGCCATGAAATTATCTTTCCAATTGCTATGCAATTGCCCAGATGATGGAGCTGAACGCCATAAAAGAAGGATGGTGACAGATGCAGGTCTAGTTTAAGTTTCAGAATGTTACCAGGGGGAACATCCTATTCTACAATATCACTCATTCCTTGTTTTCTTCCTACTTCTGCTATTGAAAAGGCCCTCATGATCTCAGTGATAGGAGCTAGGAAATTAAAATCATTTAACTTATCAATGCAGGTGAACATTTTTCTAATGAAAAGGGACAGCTTAATTTAAAAAAAAAATCCAAAAGTTATGGTTGAAAGTTGTGCTTTTAGCATGAATTTAATTCAAGAATTAAGTGAGTAATTAGATTAATAATGAATTAAATGAGAGCTTGCAACAAGTATATTGTGCATTTTGGTTGGCCAATAAAGGTATCACTGATGGACTTTTGTTTAAATTTGCTAAATGGCCAACACAGCTACCCCTGAATGAATTAAATGAGAGATAGACACATTTTACATGTCCCAGCTAAAGAAAGAGAGAAGACAAAGAGTGGAGACTATGAAGGTGGAAGGAAAAGAAGATAAGTGTGTATGGTATGGCTGAGAAAAAGAGATTCCAAAATGGCATGCAGTTGTTGTTGTTTTTCTCTTGCAAGCTCCAAACATAGATAAAAGGGATGCAGGAAATCATGGGTGCCATTTCCAACACAATTCATACAGACATTTCACATAAATTTAAATGGGAATTTAACATAAACACAATAGTTATTTGTTTTAGAGGGGAAATCCTATTGGAATAACATATTGAGACGTGAATTCAGAAACATAGCCATGTTACTCTGGAATATCAGTATGCAAAAGGATCTTGTAGCATCTTTGAGACTAACTGTGTGAAAGAAATTGTAGCATAAACCTTTGTAGACTTTGTAGACTTGTGGATATTCTCTCAAAATATTTGTTTTAAGCAGAAATCAACATTTAAATACACATTCTTTATTCTGGAAACAAGTTAATCTGGAAACAAATGAAATGTATTTATGAGTTACACATATGAAAGGGGAAACCCCAGCATAATATAGTGGTTTGAGTACTGGAGCAGCACTCAGAGAGATTAGGGTTCAACTCTTCATTCAGCCATGGAAACTCACTGTGATTTCCTGGTGTATAGTTAGATCTTGTAGAACCTTTGAGACTAACCAAAAGAAAGAAGTTGGCAGCATGAGCTTTCATAGACTAAAGTCTACTTCCTCATATGTATCTGGGAGATCCTGGATAAGTCAAAATCCCTCAGTTTAAGAGGAAGGCAATGGCAAGCCTCTGAATAAGTCTTGCCAAAATGACCTTATGGTAGGGTTGATGAAAGTTGGAAGTCAACTGGAATGCATGTAAAATCAATAATACAGGCATCCTTCTGTTTTCGCAGGGGATCTGTTCCAGACCCCCCATCATGAAAACAGAAATTCACCAATATTCAAGCGCTATTATTCAAGAAATGCCATGGGTGTGCATCCCCTTTTGTCCCCCTCCATTTGCTACCCATGAAAAGGTAAGGGATGTGGACTCCAAGTCCACAAAAATGAAGGGGCAACTGTAATGTGAAAAAGGCATGTCTTTGAAATGAACAGATTTGTTCATATCTAAACCAGAACGTACAGCCACAAGCACTACAGAAAGATGGAATATGCCTGTCATTATTATCTTTCACACATCTTTACAGTTGTATCCACCTGATCTTTCTGTTAGTCTGTTAAATAAATTCCTAGTTGAGTTATCTTGCTTAAATGGAAAACAAAATCTATCCAGTATCATAAATAATTTACAAGAACATTGTATAACATAACTTGTTAACAGAGAGAAAGAGGGAGAGAAGAAGATCTTGGCTCATTACCATAGGATTCCTACATCATTTCATTGAAATAGAAGGAAACTGCTGATGTCTCTGTTTTTCATCATTTTTATGTTCTTTTTCTTCTTTCCCTTCTTTTTTTTTTTCCTGGTAGGCTAATTTTGTTGGTCTGAAATATCTTTAAAAATAGTCTGCATTGTACTGAGACTTTTTCATTTTTCATTTTTTTCAACTTATGCAGCACAAGGAGGATGCTGAATTAGCTAAAAAAAGGATATTCCTAGCAGTTGCTTAGCATGCAAAATAAGACAGAACAGCTGGACAAATAGGTTTGATATATGGAGCTTCAGCACACAAAGAAAATTATATATGGAGCATAATGACCATGTTGAAACTAGAAAATGAGTCACTTTATAACCTGATATATCTTCATACCAAAGGAATTAAAGCCATGAGGCCTTCTTCTTGAAATGTGTGACACCTAGGTTTGCCAACAAAAAAGTTACCTACAGTGAAATTTCTGGTCGGGCTTGGAGATTTCAGTTGTTCTTGTGTACCTTCAAATCATTTCCAACTTTTGGTGGTCCTAAGGTAAACCTATCACAGAGTTTTCTTGACAAGATTTGTTCGGAAAGGGTTTACCTTTGCCAATCTCTGAGGCTGAGAGAGTGTGACTCACCAAGGATCATCCAGTGGGTTTTTACAACTGAGCCGGGATTCATACTGTGGTCTCCAAAGTCATAGTCCAATGCTCTGACCACTGTGCCACACTGACTCTCCTGGAGATTCCAGTTGGACAAAATATCTGAGAAATGTTGTGATGAGCAATAAATATTTTTTTTAAAAAAACAATCACAATTACAACAACAATAGTGAAATTTATGGGGGGGGGGATATTCCATACTGAGAAAGTAAGGAATAATTATAAATATCCTTACCCTTGACAAGGTAAAAGATCTTTAACACACTGAGAAAACCTAGTGTGGGAAAAAAAATACATTTTGAAAAATCATTGAAAATTGCCCCCACATTGTCACAGTTTCATCCAATAAGGAGAAAAAAAATCTTTAAAATGTTTTGCTCTTTTGTACAAGAATGTTTGCATTCCTATTCCATGCATTCCCACATCATCACAAAGATATTGTCTAGCTATATTTGCAGAACTGAGATAGAAGACAGTGGAATTCAGAAAATAATGGTCATGACGCTGCTGCTAATTCAGAAATGCATAAGTTCCACTACTGGAGTAGTTGGACATGCAATGGCTCTTTGATTGTGACAGGTACAGTCAAGCAGACACGTCTGAAAAAGGTTTACATCCTTGTTATTTCCTTAGTGTTGACTGCACAACTGGTGCCAGCATCCTCCTCCTGGATAAGATCATTAATGGTGAATGCCTCTCCACTGAACCATCCTATCACTATTGCTTTTGATATTATGAGCCAGCAATTGGAAACCCCAAGCCAGGCAGATTTTCTTTGGTTCAGCCTCACACCAACACTAGACACCCCAGCCAGTGGTCAAGGATGATGTCACTTTCAATTTGCAGACTCAGCCCTGAGATATCAGCCTAACTCCAAGCTATTTGTTGAAAAACAAGCACACACAGAACAAAGTAAATGTAAATGTTATTATTTTGCAACTCTTTAAGCCAAGAATCTAGGTCAAGTGGTTGTGTAGCTTAGATTTATAAAGGTGTAATTATACTGAAGTTATGCTATACTGGAGAGGTATATCATACCATTCTGCATGCAGTCCTACAGTATTTGGAGCCAGCATCATGTAGTGGCTGTGCATTGGACTACAAACCTAGAGACCAGGGTGTAAATTCCAACTCAAGCATAAAAATCCGCTGGGTGATCTTGGGCAAGTCACACTCTCTAAGCTTCAGAGGAAGGCAAAGGCAAAACTCCTCTCAAAAAACTTGCCAAGAAAGCCCTATGATAGGTTCACCTTAGGATTACCATAAGACAGAAATGACTTGAAGGCACACAACCACAACAACGACACAGTTGTCTACTTCACCATAGTTGCACTATTTGTGTAACTCTGTTTAGGATGCCACATTTGTACAAGCTCCTAGAGCGTGCAACCTCAGAATTGTGTAACATTATTGAAGCAGACGTAAGTCATTGATGGGATTCCATTATATTCTCCATGCAAGTATGTGGGCTGAAAAATGTCACATACAACCACACATTCATTGTCATCAGTGTTTGAAAGGGTAACCCGAGATTAAAAATAGATGAAGATGAAAAACCAAGCTGCTAAATAAACATGAAGGATGCCACATTTCCTGTTTTCAAAGCTGAAGTTGCGTGTGGAAATGAAAACATCTTCGTTCTCTTTAATTGGTGCAGGAAGAATGGTGGGGCCATTGGATGGTAGACAGCTGAATACTAGCAACAAACCTAATAGGATGAATCAGCTTTAACAACCTCTCTCATTTTGATTCCTTCCAGTATGTTAAGCAATTTGAACTGCTGCCCCAGCATCTTGGCTGCTAGCATTTAATTTGAGATCTTTTTTTATTTTTTATTTTTAAAAACCACATGTGTAAACATCCTGTTAACGGATGTCGACTTAAAATATCAAGGCAAAAACAACATTGGGACTTCACTGTGGGCTGCTTATTCATTCCAGTCAACAGCAGAAACAGATTTTTTTTTTTTAAAAAAAAAAGGCTTTTCTGCTTATTTTTGACTTGCAGAATTGTGTACAAGCATTTCAAAATAACTGTACTTGGATGATTTGCAAGCAACAAATCTCTGAATCAAACTAGCGTTGACAAGTCAAGGTGATTCTTAACTGCGTCCCATGACAGTATAGGTAATCAATCCCCCATATCTCAAATCAAGCTTAAGCTGGCACACTCTTAGATGGAAAAAGGGATGACAAGTGTTCTTATTTGTAGGAATGGAAAGAATATTCATAATTATTCATTCCTAGCTCAAAAATGGATTTCCCAAGAGCTGGGAAACCCTGTCAGGAAGAATAATAGAACACCAAACTTTTATATAGCTTTCTCCCAGTGTTAAAATATCCTTAAACTTTCTGAAATTATTACATTAAGAAAAATGTGTAGTTTCTGTGTGTGCAATAAACTTTTTTCAGTGCTGATTATGGGTTTCTTCAAGAGAAAGATCTGTTTCTTTGCAGAAAACAGGACTTTGCACTAGAAACTATGATCTGAATTCTGTTGCTAGTTCCAAGTACAGTAGAGTTATTGGATTAACATCATGAGAATGCATGAATCATTGGAAAAAACAATCATGTTAGGAAAAGTGGAGGGAAATAGAAAGAGAGGAAGAACACATAATAGATGGATGGACTTTATTAAAGAGACCATGAATATGAGTTTGCAAGAGCTGGGCAGAGCAGCAGAAGAAAGGGAGGCCTGGAGATGTCTCATCCATATCTACTCTAATTTGGACTAATTAACCAGTTTAAAGCTTATGTGTTTTTCTCTGCAGAGTAATCCTTTGACAACATTATGGAACATTCAGATATAACAGAATACTGCTGAGAATTATCCCTTTTTTCTCTCAGCAGAGATAAAGCAACTGTATATAGCTGAAGATTCATATCTTTACTCAGATGTTTTCTTTAGGTAGAATGAATGGAGAGAGCCACATAACTTAATAGTTTGGGTATTGGACTACAAATCTGGAGACCAGGGATTTGGTTTCCCACTCAGCCATGAAACCCACTGGGTGTCCTTGGGCAAATTACATACTCTCAGCCTCAGCAGAAGGCAATGGCAAACCTCCTCTGAAAAAACTTGCTAAGAAAAAACCATGACAGTTTCTCCTCAGGGTCTCTGTAAGTTGACGTGAAGGCACGCAACAACAAGAACAATGAATGAATGGAGGTAGGGGGCCACCATGGTGTCAGATACCAGAGAAGTGTGTTCTGTCAAAGGTGACTGCTAGTCTAAGGGAGCATCATGTAATCATGTGACCACAATGACATACATAAGATCAAATCTCTTCAATGGAATGGGGGTTCAGTAAGGATGCAACTATCCTTTAATCTTCTTAATGGTCGCAAAATCTTCCCACTGAAAGTAAATCTTTGAAATCTGCAGTTTTCAAAGACTATTCACAATTTAGGACTTATTCTGTGCAAAATTCACAAATGGTTCTTTTGAATCATAGAATAGAGTTGGAAGAGACAACAAGGACCATCTAGTCCAACCCTATTCAGCTATGTAGGAACTCACAATCAAAGCACCCCTGACAGATGGCCATCCAGTCTCTGCTTAAAAACCTCCAAAGAAGTAGACTCCATCATCCTCCAAAGGAGTGTGTTCCACTGTCAAACACTCCACTGACAGGAGGTTCCTCCTAATGTTGAGGTGGAATCTCTTTTTTCCTGTAGCTTTTATTTATTCCTCTAGGTCCTATTCTCTGGAACAGCAGAAAACAAGCTTACTCCATCCTCAATATGATACCCCTTCAGATACTTATGCAGGACTATTATATCACCTCTTAACCATCACTTCTCCAGGCTAAACATACCCAGCTCCCTAAGTCTGTTTTCATAGGACATGGTTTCCAGATCCTTCACCATTTTGGTCACCCTCCTCTGCTCATGATCCAGCTTGACAACATCATTTTCAACAGAAAACAGCTTTCCTGCACAGTACAGAGAACTTCTGAACTGTAAGAATTGTTCAACAGTGGAAGCAACTGCCTCAGGAGGTGAGTGGACTCTCTTTATTTGGAGGTCTTTAAACAGAGGTTGAATGTATTCAGGGATAGCTCTGTTGGCCTTGAAGAATCCATTGTTCTCTGCCGCAAAGAGACCTGTGGCCTCATTGGAATGGAGACATATTGGATTGCAAAAGAGGAATCCCTGTTGAGATGAAAATGGATTTTAAATGTCCTGGATTTTGCAAATCTCCCTATAACCACAGGGCCAGAAGGAGGAGGAGCCTGCTTACAAAAGATATCCTTCTCACCATATACCATCTTAACTAAAGACTGAAACAACATGTAGGCATCTGACTAACATCTCAAATTGTTTTTCTCCTGTTTGGTTTGTAACATCTTGCCTGATGAAGAAGCCTATGGAGTTTCGAAAGCTTGCAACAAGTATATTGTGCATTTTTGGTTGGCCAATAAAGGTATCACTGATGGATTTTTGTTAGAGGCTGAATGTGTATGTTTCCTGAGTGCATTAGTTGTGTATTCCTGAATGGCAGGAAGTTAACCTACATGGTCCTTGTGACACCTTCCAACTTTTCAAATCTATGATGCACTAGTAGAAATTTTAGCAAGTTTTTGATGGACACCAACTCCATACTATGTAGATATTTTCCCTTATTTATTTCTATGTGGAAATTAAATGCTAGATTTCCAAATAAAATAAAATGAAGTCTAACTTTACATTTCCCATTAAAGGCAGAGCGAGATGCTGGCTTGAATGCTCCTTTCTCACAATTTCACATGTCATTCAAATAAATGACATTCTGCCAAGAGATGGGGGGGGGAGTCAGAGATTTACCCATGAAATGACTGTAAAGGAAGATTGGCTACCTTCTAATAGACTTCTTTGTCCATGGAGAGAATAAGAAATGACTTCATTGTGGAAGAAGTAGTTTTTATTATTATCCTTTAATTTTCCATGTGTTAATGGAGACCATTAAAGCTTATCATCAAACAAAGTTATCTTGAAATTTCCATTAGCTCACTTCATTGCACTACAGATAATTGCTATTTTTATTTTATATTTGCAATTTCCATGGGGAGGAGAGGGACAAAATTCTGCATTCACTGCTTGCCTGCAGTGGCATGTTTAAAACATGTCAATCAGAACTGAAGAACATGTAACCCTCCCATATGTTATTGAACTGCAGTTCCCATTATATCCCACCATTGGCTATGCCAGCTAGGGCTTGTGGGTGCTACAGTCCAACAACAACTGTGAGGTCCCATGTTCCCAGTTCTTCATGTAAGATGGTCATCTTTGATGCATTTAACAATTTGATTGAAAAATATCACAGAGGAATGGGTGGTGCTGATCTCCCAACATTTGTATTCAGAAAGATGGCTGTCAGCAGTGATGGTGGTTGGTAGGCTTTGATTGAAGGTTCTAGAGACATCCTGTGTTAAGATGAAATATTCTGAACTGTGGTGAGGATTCTATTTATGGACTTCTCCATCTTGAACTTTAATTACCTCCAACCAAACAAGCAGGAAATGAATGCCACAACACCTCCCCACTCCTGTTCCCCAATGAATCATATTGAGAGGCATACTGGCTCTGGTACAGAGTGTGTGATAAATAACTGTAACTTTATAGACTACTAGCTAGCATTTGATTACATTATCTTCTACTACTTCATTTGATTCCTCCCTGAAAACTGCCCAGTGGGGTGGCCAAGATTACATCTTGTGGTTCTGTCAATTTCTAGATAAGGAACTCTATTGTATTAAGATGAGTAAATCATGTTGTAATAAGATGAAATATTCTGAATTGTGGAATAGAGGTTTTATTTTAGACATTTGAATTTCAAGATGCAAAATGCTTCTTCTGGTGAAGGAGAAATATCCCCCCCCAAAAAACACATTGGCAGTGCAATAGTCACCTTCTGTTCTTTCTACCGTGAAACTCATTCTCCTGAAGGTTGCATCTCTTTGTCTCCCCTTGTTGTTGTGTGCCTTCAAGTCATTTCTAACTTATGGTTAGAATGAAGTTTTATCAGAAAGATTTGTTCAGTGGGGGTTTGCCATTGCCTTCTCCTGAAGCTGAGAGCATGTGACTTGTTCAAAGTCACCCAGTGGATTTCATGGTCTCTATAGCAGCTTCATTTATATACCACTTCATACCACCCTGTGCAGTCTCTATGTGTTTCACAACTGTAAATTAATTGCTCCCAACAAGCTGGGTACTCATTTTAGCAACCTTGGAAGGGTGCAAGCCTAAGTCAAGTCTGAGGCCTAGCTGGTATTGAACTTGCAACCTTGTCATTTGTGAGTGAGTGGCTGCAGCACAGGCATTTAACCACTGCACCACTAGTGCTCTTAATTTTCTCTAGTCTCTAGAGTTGCTGTCCAATGCTCTCTTTCTCCAGAGACATAGGGGGGTTGCAGACTGCCAGAAATAGTGCAAATTGAGTCCACTTTTAGGGTTAGGATTAGGCTTAGGGAATCATGGGAACTGTATTTTATTGTGGCACCTGAGCTCTCTGTCAGAGAAGGCTCAATGTCTCAGAAAAAAACAACAATTCCCATGATTCCCTAGCACTAACCCTAACCCTAAAAGTGGACTCAATTTGCACTATTTCTGGCAGTCTGCAACCCCCCACATTCCAACACTCAAACTATTAGTCCACACTGGCTCTTTCTCCTCCTTTCTTGTACTCTACCAAATTCTTTCAAATGTTTTGATCTGTGATGAATGATGGTGACATGTTCCGGATATAATCAACCTCTCCCTTTCCTGGTTGATTATATCTGGAACATGCCCCCACTATTAATCACAAATCAAACACAACTGAAAAAAACTTGGTAGAGCATATGCCATCATAATCCTGTGGTAGAGTACAATCTGTGATAGACCCATTTCAACTGGGCTTTAGGATGGATCTTAGAATATAGATTATTCTGGTGGTTTGTCTAGAGAGGATAAGATAAGGATGTTAAGATCAGAAGGTGGTACAAATGAACAAATCCTGATTGAGCTCCTGTGCTCTTACCATATGCTCCTTTCATTAAAGAAGTCTGTTCCATTGTTCATTGCTCTATTTATAAGGAAGGTCATTCTTTTTTTAAAGCTGTTTTTAAAAAAGGAAAATAAATACAAAAGTCCATGTACTCATATGGATAAAAGACAACAAATATTCCTATACAGCTATTTTATTTTATTTTATTGGAAATTAAATAATCTCCTCCTCTTGCATCTCAAAACCCTAGCTAATTTAGAAAACTGCAGTCAACAGATGAAGAATCAGAGGGAGAGAGTTTGGTCCTTGGTTCTCAAACCTTTATAGCGTAAGAGGATGCTGGATGATAAATGCTGATAGAATGACATCTAGGGGATAGTCAAGAAGGAGCTGGAAGTACACCAAGCAACAGCTTTGACATCAGAATGGATTAGTGCTGCCACTTGTGCTAATTCCAGTTCACTGTATCATACAGTGAGTTGGAAGGCTTTTTGTGTAATCAATATGTAATGACAGGCAATGGAAGGATGGCTTGAAAGTTAAGCAGCTTCAGCTAAGCAAGCAGATCTACCTTGCTGTGGATACTCATCAGGCAGCACACTGGGAAAGAAATAGAAATAGAGCAGAAGTGACTTTTTGCAGAAGACAAAATCTGAGTAAGAGGTAGGACTGTGTCCAATATTTTCACTATTTTTGTATTTCAGAATGAAAAGTGTCACTTCTGATGAGGGAGTAAATAATGATCTTCTTTTATTCCTTCACCAGTACAAATCCTTCTCCTGAAGGTTGTTTCTACCTTCCCTGATTGATTATACCTCTTTCCTTCCTCCTTTTCAGATGAGTAATGTGCTTAATCCTAACCAATCAGGGATCACATGATGAATGAGATGGTATGGTTCTTCAAAAACCACTGGACTAGAGAACTAGAAGACAGGTTTCAATTCTCCCCTTGGCCATGAAACTCAGCGAGTGATCTTGGGCAAGTTGCATGGTCTCAGCCTCAGGAGAGAGCAATGGCAAAAAATCTCCCTCTGAACAAATTTTGCCAAGAAAACTCTATGATAGGACCTTAAGGTCACCATAAAGAAGCAAAGAAATGACTTGAAGGCACACAACAACAACAATAACAACAACAACAACAACAAGCTGATTCTGGTGTGGAACTTGCTGAACATCATCTGGAGTTCATGCACTAGAACTAGGATTTGGGACATATGTCATCCAAATAGGACAACATTAGAACAAGGTGAAGGGGAAGTGCCTTTTGACCCAGGCAACTTTTCCTAGCCTGACTCCACTCCCAGCCCACTTTAAGTGCCATTAGCTGGATTGGACAAAGGAGGTCTATTCAGCTTCCAGTCAGGGTGCAAATAGGATGTTTCTACTCAATTCCCACCAATGAATGAAGCTGCAACAAGGACTTATGACTGGCATTCTGCTTCTGTGGAAATACCCTCCACTTTGCACACACACACACACACACAGTTGAATGGACCTCTTTTGTCCAACCTGACTGCTGGTTCTTAAGGTGGGCTGGGGTACCATTTATGTAGTGTTACAATAAGACTACATAGTCTTATTATATATAGTTACAGATTTGTAACTCTAAGTTATGAATCTATAATTTCAATGCTGAATTCCAACCATTGGCTCTCTTTATATACTCAGAAACCTGAGTTCTCCTTTTCCTTCCAGAGAGTGAACAAACTCTGGATCAAGTCTTGAAGGAAAATTCTTGTAGGTGTGTCATCTCCCTGAAACTCTGATAGACTCGAGCAGAAAACAAACGGACTCTATAGGAAGCAAGGACAATGAAAAGAGACAGAAAATAAATGGCAAAATACAAAATCAATATAAATGATTCTGAAAATTATTTTGCTGTCACTGGTCTTATTCCCCCTCCCTACACCTGCTTCCCCCAAACACCAGTTTTGCATTTGCTGGAGGATTAATGAACATGGTTGATTTATAACATCAATAAGTTTGATAATTACATATTTTTATAGTGAAAAAAATCCTATTTGTAGCCAGCAGATCCAAGGACACTTGAAGAGAAAGAAAATAAACTTTCCTTTTAACAAAAAAAAAAATCCATTTTAAATCAAATTGGAATGTGCTAGATCAGATAGCTTGGCTTCAGAGGCAGAAGCAAAGGATACAACAAATATGAAACACAACAATCTTGCTAGGAGAAACAAGATATTTTAACCCCCTGGAGGGCAGAATACATATCAATTGAAATTAATTCCCCACCTCAATCCTACTGTGGTTTTCTCCTTTCTTCATAATGCCCACATCCCATTAGCTTAAATGGGAGAATCCTTTCACATACCCCAATTTACAATGGATCTGAATTTTGTTGGAAAGCCAGTTTATCTGTTAAATAGAATCAATTGGTACAGCTTATTCTGGATCATATCATTTGTGGCTTTACGGAGAGTGGAGGGGTGATGGGGCTGGGAATGATGTATTTCAATATGCTTGCTTGTGGAGAAAAATAGGAAGTGAGGGAAAATGTTTATTGGCCTAAGAATAGAGTACACTCGTCCCTCCACATTTGTGGATTTGATTTTTTGTGGGTTTGATTATTCACAGATTTTATTAATATGTTCTCTTTAGGAATATTCTAGGTTCTCCAGTGCAATTCTGTGGTCAACTTTAACCAAAAGTTGCACTGAAGGACCTAGAGATTCCTAGAGAGATTGCTCCACTAAGCATTTGTACCTTCTCCAGTATTTGTGGTTTTTCCACATTCACAGGGGTCCTGTGCCCCTAACTCTAGCAAATGTGGAGGGAGGAGTGTAGATGATTTCTGAATACGTATGATATGTTTCTCTCTGCTACTCTAATATAATAGTTTCTTAACACCTTCATTGTCATGGCTTCATGCTAAGAAAACCTGTGTTTTGTACTTTGATGAGGGCTTTAGGATTATCTGCTGAAAGACTCAAGTCTACTACTTTAAACTGCAGTTCCTGAGTTTAGATTACATAATTAAACTTATTTTTGTCCTCAACACCACTCTTTTTGTGATACTTTAGTTCCTTGTCTGTGTGTCTCTTCCAGTTGTTGCAGACTTATGGCTACCCTTAATTTCAGAGGGTTTTCTTTAAGCAAGGAATACACAGAAGTGGTTTTGCTAGTTTCTTCCTCTGAAATATAGCCTACAGCACCAGGTATTTATTGGCAGTCTCCCATCCAAGTACTCCCCAGGGCTGAACCAGCTTAGCTTCCAAAATCAGATAGAATCTATTGCCTTTAGGGTTTTTAGGCCTTACTAAGCTACAAAAATTCTCAAGAGTCCTTAGGGCAGAGATATAACAATTAACATTGACTGAAACTGTTATAATGATGCAGTTGTAATGCATTTTCTGTCTCATGTATTCTTCTCACCTAACATGGGCTGAATCTTGTTAGTGATTTCTACAGACATAAGTCCAATTTATGGCTGTGTCGTTTTTTGGCTTGCCCTCAACATGACCATTTACTGGACAATGGAGATCAAGGAAGGCATACTCAAGCAGAAACAGCTTTATTTGACTCCTTAAAGTGTATGTTGTCCATTGTTGAGATTCAAACAGTGAAGGCAAAGAGGAGATGTGCACCAGGTCAAACCATACACCATCACTGTGGAGTCTGGAAAGAAAGATAAGGATAAAATGAATTCAAATGAGAGAAATCTTATTCTTCATAACATAAGGTCCAGAATAATCTATGAAAGTTACCATAGAAAATTTAAGACAATGAAATGAACACTCTTCACCATAAGAAGTTCTTGAGTACTATTTACTTAATCTGTGGAATTCACTGCCACAAGATGTGGTGGTGTCCATTGGCTACATTAGCTTGAGGGAGCCTTAAGAAGAAAGCCAACCATGGTTATTAGTCATAATAGCTAAATGGAGGATGGAAGCTTCAGTCTTTCCAGCTTCAGGGATACTTTTCCTCTAAATGCTAAAGTTACTACTTTTGTTCTACACTTATTCATTTTAGAAGATTATGGTTGGTTATCAACGCAAGCAAACTGGTAGACTAGGTTAGTTTTTAGTCTGCTTTAACAATCTTTTATGTTTTTATGCAGGTGATGTCAACAATAAGCAACTGGTTATTCCCTTTCAAGGTAGATCTTTATACCTGTTTGTATTTTGTCATTTGTCACTATCAAGTTTGATAATCTCATTTGCCAATATCTGTATTGTGAACAAGGATGACTCCTTGCTCCTCTGATAAGTGTTTGCTTAAATCCATTAGACCACACAAGGTCTTTGTCTGATGTCAATTAGGGAAGGCTTGCTCTTCCAGCAAGGGTATTTCAAAAGAAAGAAGGCTGTCTCCAAGGGAGAAAGTTAATTAGCTCTGCTTTAGAAGACATCACTTAGCCAATTCAATAGCTGTTGTGCTGGCAGTACAGATACAGTGGGAGGGGAAACAATGCATTCAAAGTCAGGGAGATGCAGCCATTTCCATAAAGCAAGGTGAGGGGTTATTTGGGCTGCGAGAGGTTCCAAACTAATCACTCTTATCCACATTTTGGTGCACCTTGGAACAGATTGTTAGCTCCAGAAAGAGTCCACCTTTTCCCAGTGATATGGGTATTATGGCATAGGTTGTTATTTTGAAACGTTTAGTCCCACTTCAGCAACAACTCACCAAGATACTTCAACTGTTGGTATAGGGGAGCATTTTTTACATAATGATGATGATTATTATTATTATAGACAATATCTGAGATCTTGCATATAAATCAAGAATGTAACTACAACTCACCCCATGATTCAACCCCTCAAAATTCATCATGAAACCCAGGCAGCCACACCAGCAGAAGGAGTTCTGCAGTGATAGTGAGTAGGGTGCAGAAGGATGATGCATCCAGTCTCCTCACATCAGTGATCTCTTCAGATACCAGCTGTAATGTCTCATCATATCTAACTCAATGGCCACACTTCATGGATGAAACCAGAAAGTGTTTATTAGTAAGATCAGCACAGAAACAAATCCTTGCCAGATCTGAAATCACAAACTAGGTTTCACATCTATAGCTTCCTCAAACTCTTCTTCTTTTCACATTCTTCCCCACGTGGTATCAAGCAGCTACATGACCTTGGTTCTCACATAATCACCCAGAACTGCTCACCCCCTTCTCATACACTCATGTTCTCAACATGGCTACCACATGGCTAAACAGGCATAACTTTGCATGGCAGAGAGCTATGAATAGGCTTACATTACAGTACAACACCATCCTTCAGGATCCACTCACTAGCTCAACAATGATATTTTGCTCGGTGTGGCTGTCTGGCTTTTAAGGTAGGTTTTATGAGGCATTTGTGATCATGGCAAAGCTCATACTACCAGCTTTTTTCTTTTCTTTTTTTTTTTCAGTTAATCTCAAAGGTCCTACAAGATCTCTTTGCATACTTTATTGCTGCAGTGTGGCAGTAGCCTTAGTAAAGAAAAAAGACCAGGGTATCTTGCTGTTTAGTAGTCACCATGTTCAACTATGCTCCTTAAGAACTTAAAAACATTATTTCTGGAGCAGATCAAGCATCCATGTGCCCTAGCATTCTGTTTCAACTAGCAACTGGCCAGCTGCCTTTGAGAAATTCACAGTCTTAAGAACACAAACCAACATGTGCAAAAACACACATCTGTGTTTCAGACCTCCTATGATTATTCCTAGGGAACATCTTGATTTCTGATTTTTGTGCAATATGAACATCTGGGAACAGGCTTACTAATGTTGCAGCACAGCTTCACACAAAATGACATATTGAGTAATACAACTGTCCCTATCTAGCAGAGACAGTGTTGATGTGTCCTTCATAAACCAGGTCCCCTACATTGTCCAAATTTCTGTCTTTTGAGATTGGTGGAATTATTTAATTTGACATATCTCTGTAAATCTAAGATGCCCAGCAATGACGTTAGTGGCTTCCATATCAGCAGGTAATGAGTCCACTCTAGGCTTCAGTTTTTTATTTTGAAAGAGTTACCCAAGTGAATTGTTACCACCACTACCATCACCACCAAAAAAAAGATTCAGCACTTACATTGATGTCAGCAGCTACTGTTAAGTCTAGATCTTAAATCTCTTGAATGTGAGCTGGATGAGTGTTAATTGTCTCTCATACACACACTTAAGCTGCATCCACATTGCAGAAATAATCTAGATTGACACTACTTTAACTGCCGTGGCCTTTAGTATTATTATTATTATTATTATTATTATTATTATTATTATTATTATTATTATTATCCCGCCCCTCTGCGTAATGCAACCAATGCTATGGAATTCTGGGAATTGTAGTTTGGTGGGGTGCCAGAGCTTCTTTTGTCTCACAAAACTACAATTCCTGGAATTCCATAGCAGTGATCCATGTAAGTTAAAGTGGTGCCAACCTGCATTATTTCTGCAGTGCAGATGCAGCCTTAGAAGGTCACAATTATGCCACATCTTTGAGCCTATTAGTCAAGGGTTGTCAACACTGAATGACAACAACTGTCCAGATTCTCTCATAGCCCTGCCCAGAGATATCAAGGATTGAAACTGGAACTTTCTGTGTGCAAAGCAGAAGAAATATCACTGAGATATGGATCCCCTCCATCACCAACCTGAAGACCCTTAATATGCTGGAACACTCACTTCCATATTCAGTAATTTTCAAGCATCAGAGAAGGCCCTGAGTTGCCATTACATACTCAGAAGATCCATAGGTATATTTGGTATCATCAATAATCAATCCAACTTGAATGGCAGTAGTTTGATATATTTGAGTCTCTCTGGTGAATCTCCAGACATTTCCAGGATCTTTCTCATCACCTGAACTAAAAATGGCTGACTGAAAATGGGTGAGAATTTCATTTAGTTTATTTTTTCAAATGAGTTTAGTTCATTTTTCAAATGAGAATTTCACATCCCCCAAAAATTGAATGGGACAGAGAATATGAAATGGACAGATGTACCCATCACTCTAGGAACAGTTGAACACATACAATATTATTTCCATTTTATTTAGCTCAAGATTGATCAGATTCACAGAATTTGAATGTCAGAAATAGCACAACTACACATTTGTACATATCTATAAGAATAATTGGAGATACCTCTGGAAGTTAAACATGGAAGCTTTTACATGAAAGGCATGTGCTTCAGCCCTGAGGTCTCTTACATAGCTGCAG
>CM034705.1:4872562-4893616 GCA_020142125.1 Phrynosoma platyrhinos
TCACACTTTCCCATTTCTTGAAGCTTATGTTTCCTTTTATATTCTGAACCTCACCTGATTTATATCCCCCTCCTTCTTTTTTTGCAAACAGACTTTTACCATTCTATGAACCTCGCCTCACCGGTTGACTTGTTGTTTCCACTGCCCTGGCTCTGACAGTTGCCCAAGCAAACCGCGTGTTTTCTTAAATTGTGCTCTGACATTGGACTCCCCTACCAGCTGTTCTAGTTGTTCCTTTCTCCTGATAGCTGTTGACAGTCGCTATAAAAAGCATAATATATTCCTTTTTCAAAAATGTACATGAACATCAGGCTCCCATGACAGCTGGGCTAGTCATTCTCCTGTCCTAATTGCAGTATGTTTAAGGGAAGGAGGGAAAATTGCTATTGTTCAATGTTATCATTTTAGCTTCACCATCATCTGATCTTGTGTTTGCCTTTATATGTAATTTTTTCCCCTCTC
This sequence comes from Phrynosoma platyrhinos, assembly GCA_020142125.1. Taxonomy (NCBI): domain Eukaryota; kingdom Metazoa; phylum Chordata; class Lepidosauria; order Squamata; family Phrynosomatidae; genus Phrynosoma; species Phrynosoma platyrhinos. The sequence goes on from CM034705.1 coordinate 4,873,025, forward strand.
TTTTAGCACTGCTGCATTTCTTTCAAAGCCACTAACGAAGGAGGCGGATGAACAATTGCATCACTAGCCTCTTGTGAAGAAACATGGCAAGGATGATCAAAAACAACAACACGGCAAAACTGGTGTGTGGCTCTCTGTGTGTATATTTCTGTCCCACATGGGGACACAATGGGTGAGCAGATTACTTTATTCAAACTCAGGTTTGCAGCACCTCAAAACATTTGGATTGCTAAATATAATTGTCAGCAGAAGCCCCCAAACATCAGGGGCACTGCATGAGTCTTGCCAACACTTTCCCCAGTCTCTGCTGACATTATGCTCTGCAAACATTAACAGACAATCATGTTTGCAACCAGAGATCAGTGGAGGAGAAAGAAACAGAACAACAAATTATGGGTTAATTCAAAGGTGAGCAAAGTTCTGTCCATAGACCACATGCAGCCCCCAGAGCCATGTTGCAGGGGTTTGCTTTTTTATCCCTCCCCCCCAAAATATGATTTCACTCCAAAATGTACTCAAACACTATCTATGAGGCATGGGAGAATTCTCCAGCTATTGTACTCAAGCAAAGCCTTTAAACTAAACAAACAAACAAACAAAGCTTCATCCACAAAACAGATGGAAGCAGGCAATGAACAACAGTTGCTCATCCCTGGTTGTTGTTATATTTATTTCTATCCTTCTCCCATTTCAGGACTCAAAGAGGCTTTGTGTTGTTTGCCTTCAAGTCATTTCTGACTTATGCTGACCCTCAGGTGAATGTATCACAGGGTTTTCTTGGCAAGTTTCTTAAGAGGGGATTTGCTATTGCCTTCCCCTGAGGTTGAGATATTGTGACTTGATGAAGGTCACCCAGTAGGCTTTCATGGCCAAGCTGGAATTTCGACCCTGGTCTCCAGCATCATAGTCCATCACTTAAAACCACCAAACTACTCAAAGCAGCTTACAACAAGTTAAAAAAAACATAGTTAAAAATTCACAGGATGCACCTTGGCATCTTTAAAGTGCAGAACCTGCAAGACTCTCATCATCATTTAATACAGTACCATGTCAGTATATGGTTTCTTGTTTTCATGTGTCCAAAAGCTAGCTTTGCCTTTCAAAAAAAATCCTGTTTATTTTGATTTTAAATACATTTACAAAGAATAGACCCTCCCTCTCCCCAAAATTAGTTAAATTAAAACAATCAGCTATCACATTCTTACAAATCTTCCAGCTAGCATGTTTATATCAACCCCAGGTGTAGCTCAAGAGTCTCCTTTCCAATTATAAATCATTGTGTCAAAAAGCATTGTGCCCAAACTCCAGTTGATTTATTGGTGGTCTATGTGATGAATTCGTATGCATATTGTAGAAAAGAAATTATAATTTCTATGATTTCTATGAAAGCCATCTTCCTTTATCTCCCGCCCCCCAACACCAGTCACAGAAAGTAATTTCATTTGTCAGATCAGTTGAGTAAGTCCTGTCCAGACAACCCCTCCATGACAGACCTTGCAAGATTTTCCAAATCTTTGGAAGCTCCAGATTTGCAAGATTTCCAGCTCCTTATAGATGGACTTGCAAGATTTCCTAAATTTTTGCAGTTTCCATCTTAGCAGCTCCTTATGGATTAGACATCTCCATAGGACCCTATTATGAATAGCTGTGCTCAGGTTTTGCAAGCTCAGGGTCATGGCTCCCTTGCTGTGTCAATCCACCTGTGCTGTTGTCTTCCTTTTTTTCCCACTGGGTCTCATTTCACCCACATTTTACTTATTTTCCCATTTACTCATTTTTGCCTATTGGTTTGTGGGAGGGCCTCAATAGTTGATGAATGTAATGGGATGCTTCCATTAGTGTTCCTCAGCAACTCATATATCCAGCCATACTGCCTTGGATATTGGAAGTGATATACAACCATCATGACTCTTAACTACTGATGACTTTATTATTTTGCATTTGTATGTTTCAGCTTACCTACATCTCTTGTGGTTTGTGTGTGTGTGTGTGTGTGTGCGCGCATGGACAAACATGCAAGTATTTCTTCTTTTTAAATTGTGCATCTATTTAATTTTATTGATGTTCACCAGCCTTGGCTTTGTGACAGCAGAATGCAAAAGAAAGATACAAACAATTTAATTTAATTTAATTTCTACCTTGACTCACTCTTAGTGCAGGACCCAAGGCAGCTTACAACATGAATTTAAAAAGAATACAGCTAAAGCCTAAGTAATTATAATGTCAAAGAACAATTAAAAGCAATTTAATAAGCTGTCATTTGAATCCAGCACTGAATTTAAACAGTTTGAAAACCTTTAAAATTATAATGAGAAAAGAAGGGAAGTACAACACATATGCACCTATTGAACAACTCTATTACAGCATCCAAGTAGTGACCAAACACTACTAAATGTAGGACAACAGAGAAATCTGGAGCAACCACCAAGAAGGCCATTTCTCATAAACTTGCATTGACTTCTCCATGTCTTCACGAAACAAAACTGTGAAGGGAGCAGGACTGCAAGAGAATTGTCCCCTGGAGATCTCAAAACGTGAACAAAGTCATATATGGATCAAAATAGAGGTCTAGATATAAGTCTAATACAGGTCTAACCCCTATCTTAGGTCCATCTACAGTATAGAAATAATGCAGTTTAATGCCACTTTAAGTACTGTAGCCCCATCCTATGGAACCCTGGGTTTTGTAGCTCTTTAGCCTTCTCTACCAAAGAGTGCTGGTTCTTCACAAAACTACAAATCCCAGGTTCCCATAGGATAAAGCCATGGCACTTGAAGCAGTGCCAAATTGTATTATTTCTACAGTGTCAATGCACCCTTTTTGCTGGCTACAGTAAATGAGCAATTTTAGCAATTTTCTTCCTACTGCAAGAAATTCTTCAAATACTAACCAGCTTTTGAATCTTATTTGCAATTGGGGAATAATCCTACACAAAATTAACATGTGATTCTTTTGCACAGAAAACAGCATTTTATTTGTGGGATGCAGAATATTCTGTGTACACAAAATAATATTCCAGCATAGAAATATTTCTTGCATAGAAAATACAGTTTCTGCAGAAAACAGTCATATGTATTTTTCCCGTAGAGGAATAAGTCCCAAGGTGCTGAGTGGAGTGAAAGGAGAGTCATGTTTCCACTTCTATCCAACATCAAGTGAATCTGTCACAAGGAATTATGATAGGGATCTTGCTTCTGATTGTCATAGCATCATTGAGGCTGGATCAGCACTAAAGAAATATAATCCATTTTGGCACTGTTTAACTGCCATGGCTTAATGCTATGGAATTCTGGGAATGTTAATTTTGTGAAATGTTTAGCCTGATCTGTCAGAGAGCTCTGGTGCCACCACAATGTGAAAATCCTAGTATTCCCTAGCATGCAGCCATGGCAGTTCAAGTGGTCTCAAAGGGGATTATTTCTGCAGTGCAGATCCAACCTCACTAAAGGGAGTGGACTGGAGATGTCAACCTCTTTTTGAATCGATAATTGGTAATTCATACTAACAATGATGTGGATCTGTTTTTAAAACTAAGGGGAAAGCTCAATATCAATTATCATGGATTAAGCGGGGGGGTTGGCATTCCCCCCAAAAAATACCTTAATCGTGTGCATTCGGATTGCATGTGAACAATGGATATTTAATCCAGATTCATCCTGGATTACTTTCACAGTGTGAATACCCCCCAAGAGAGGGCATTAACATGATCTTACAATAAGACTATGTAGTCTTACTGAATACAGAGCAATTCAATACTGTAACTCTAGATTACAAATCTGTAACTACAATACGGGATGCCAACCATTGTTAATAAAACATTAAAAGAAGAGGGAACTCCACAAACATTGCAATGAGCATGATCACTGACCACAGAATGCAGAATGCTGGGTGGGAAATGGAAAAGGATGCCCACTAAAATGTCTGTGATCGAGGAGGAATGTTGTGGAAATGTTATGACTATCCCATCCATCTTTGCACAGTGGCAGGAAGTCTGGTGGATTCATTTTCTAAAAAGGCTTTTCCTGCCAATTTTTTCTGCTCACAAGGCTGAAGTAGTTCCTTTCTGCATCTGAATTGCATGCCTCCTCTCTTTTGGAATAAAACTGCATGAAGCAAAACAACTATTCATAGCTACCATGTATATCACAGAATACCCAGGAAACCATCTGGACATTTCAGCTAAGCATTGGTCTATAAATTCCAGTGGGAAAACAAAACAAATAAAGGAATAACCCTTTCTAAACATTTAGTCAGCAGGCCCACTATCTTTAGGGTAGCAAATGCTTCCATGATAACTACTTTTACCTGACATGGCAGTAGGCCAACTTTCTAAATTAAGCCCTTGTAATGAATTCAATGTTTCCTTCCAAACCTGGTTCTCTCCCAGAAGGTGATATTATGATGATGTTTTTCATTCTGCAAGGAGGAGGGGAAAATGCATACTGAAAAGGCAGAGAGAGTGAGTGAGTGAGAGAGTGAGAGAGATCATCCCCTGAAACCAGAATGTGGAGCAGCAGTTGGAAAGTCATTATGCAGTCCCCCTTGCCTCGATCATTCCTAGGCTATAAAGGGACTATGAAGAATGTGCAGACTTCCTCAGTCTCGCCAGGGGATTGGGATGCACTTAAAAAGAATTGCAGATGCAGGTCTGGGACTTTTCTTGGGCTGCTGTGAATATACTTAGAGAAAGGAGAGGGGGAGAAGCTGTCAAAGTGCTGCCTCACCAGCCAAGAGATAGCTGTACCAACCACTAAGGCTGCTGCCACAGTGCAGAAATAAGTAGATTTGACACCATTTTAACAGCCACAACTAAAGGCCTTTGCAGACTGCTAGAAATAGTGCAACTTGAGTCCACTTTAATCACTTTTATTCCAAAAGAGAGGAGGCATGCAATTTAATCATGGGAATTGTATTTTTTTTCTGAGACATTGAGCCTCCTCTGTCAGAGAGCTCTGGTGCCACAATAAAATACAGTTCCCATGATTCCCTAGCACTGAGTCAGGACAGTTAAAGTGGACTCAATTTGCACTATTTCTGGCAGTCTGCAAAGGCAATCAATGCTATGGACTTCTGGGATGTGTAGTTGTGTGAGTTGTTTAGCCTTCTGAATTTGATTGTATTTGTTTTGATGTTTATACGTTGTACGCCGCCCCGATTGCTTGGCAGAGGGGCGGGATATAAATAAAAATTATTATTATTTATTTATTCCCCATCAGAGAGCTATGGGGCCCCACCAAACTATAATTACCAAATCCGCTAGTATTGAGCCATGGAAGTTAAAGAAGTATCAAGCTGCTATATTTCTGCAATGTGGCAGCAGTCTAAGGCTGAGCTGGAAGAACTGTTTAAAGAGGCTTCTCTTATTCAGGGAGAAATTCTGTAGTTAAAACATATTGCAAGATCAAAAGTAATTGCTACTTACCTTTTCTTGCCCCTTTGCTTCCTTCTGCAGCTTTGAATGGCGACCCAAATGTAACAGTATGTAATGCATTCCACGTCTTGCCCCAGCCTAGAGACATTAATTCTTCCCCTTCTCCATTGTTGGAGGTGTCACTTTCTTTGCTTTGTTCTTCTGGGACAGACCTACAGTTCCTTAGGCAAAAACCTTTGGGATGAACCTGTGATTGTTCTTAGGGAAACAAGGCACCCAGTATGACATCTAGGCACTTTGCCTGACCTTAGCAAGCAGCTGTGAACTGACAATGACAGCACTCCCAGTTTGACAGAGGCAAAGGTGGCAGGACTGGTGGCAATGGGAGCAGTGGGGGCAGTGATACAAACTCCAGAGTTTAAAAACCCTGCAATATGGTACCTGGAATCCAAGGACAGATTGGGCCAGGCATTGTATGGCCTTATTGCTCCAGATTCAGGGGGACGGTAGGCTTTTAAAGGATTTTAAGCAGTGTAGACAATTCTTATGATGTATGACTCCCCTATCCCCGGGTTTTCTTGGCAAGATTTATTCAGAAGTGGTTTGTCATTGCCTTCCTCTATGGTTGAGGGAGTGGCTTGCTTAAGGTAACCTGTGACGTTCTCTATACCGATTTCTATACACACACACACACAAATATTTTCTTTTCCTCAAAATGCATTTTTATTTTTTTTTCTGTGTAAGAATCTCATGTTTCTACAAATTACAAACAATTTTCACAATATATTGCTGAAGTACAAACAATTGTGCAGCTCTTCTCCATATCACAATGAGTTGTCTCAAGTGTTGAAACACCTCCTTTTTCATTGATTAGGATTGAAAGGACTGAAGGATTATCTGCCTCCAAAACAATTAAAAAGTACTTATGCTAGCATAAGGTGGAATTCCAACTTTTTTCTGTGCATGGTGTGTAAACCAAGACTAAGCAGAAGCCTACATGCATTTTCTGTGTTAGTTCTAGCCCGATTTATCTGATCTATTGTTTTCTTTTTGTTTCAATTATACTTCTTGACTTCTAAAATGTCTAAAATAAAACTCAGATCAATAGACAATGCAATTTAATCTGGGGGGGAAAATGAAGTGAGGGAAAATATCTTGCCAACCTACACAAGTCTAAAACATACATATGCCTGAATTCTTTTGTTGCTCTCGGTTAGAGTAGAATCATTGAAACCATTGAATTTACCTACAATTGACTCCAACAGGATTACAGCCATATGTACTTAGTTACTATATGCCTGAAGATAGCTCATATGAGCATGTTGCATCTTCATTCCAATTACCCTGTGTGCTTGATGACTTGTAGCTGAGCATTTGAAGCTATTCATTTGAAGACCATTGTGCTATAGATGAGATGAAAGTTCTGTCTGTGACAGCCTATTTAAATATGCACATAATTCAGAACTCCAAAATCCAGCAAGTAATTCAGATGATGATTATACTGGAAACCTCTTTCATTGAGCTTCATCAAAAAATGATGGTTGATGTACTCTGGAATCTTGAGCATGCATAACTGCACACCCCCATCTCACACATGGTGTAATTGCTGTATCATGCAAGGTTGAAACAAGCTATTGTTTCCCTCCAAGAATGGTTTTATGCCATGTGTTTATTTCCTTCATTCTGAGATTTCAGAAAATGTGGAGACATTGTCATTATCAAAGACTGTGGGTGGCGAGGACAGCTACAAATGAGTTCCTTACTTTCTTCCTCTGCCCATCGCACGTGTTAGTCAAGTCTAATTCTATCTATTATTGGACTCTGGTTTTCCCTCAGCTCAGGTTAATGAAGAGGAGGGAAAAAGCTTACATGTTATCTATCCTAAATTGCAGTTTCTTGGGCAAGTGGTTGTGATTATCAACCATCTCCTTCCAGATTTTCAGAAAATGAATCATTTCTGCTCCAAGAGTCTGAGCATGATAAAAATAAAAAACACCAAACCAATGCAATAACAAAGAAGAGAAAAGAAAAAGGAAAAAGAAAAACCCAGCCTCAATTAACCCTGGCTGTTGACAAGATTTTACAAAACCCCATAAAATCCACATTTTTGGGTATATGGACTAGGCTCATGGAATTATAACCCTCCCATTTTTCACAGGAGTAATCTATTGTTGTGGTTATTATAAAGGAATACAAAGGACACTTATACATTTTAGTACCCTTGGCACCAAAGTATCTTGGCACACTAAGATCCATTCTCTACTCCCCTGCAAGCCAATCACTACAATATTTTTTTTTCATATTTGGGGATTTTTCTGTAATAAATCATTTGTACCAAAACTAACCTCACAAAAACGTTGGTGTAGTGTACTACTACTACTAGTAGTAGTGGTAGTAGTAGTAATAATAGGCCTACACTTTCTAGATTAGCTATTTAAGCAGCATCTTCTGGCTCAATCCCCCCCCCAACTCTGCTTTACCAAGGATGAACTGTTGCAAGTGACAGAGGTCTGTTCCCTTGTTGACTGGGACACAGGAGACTGATGTTCTACTTGTAATCTCTGTTATAGCACTATATTCCACTTTCACTGCCATGGCAACATCCTAAGGACTTCTGGAATTTGTAGTTTAGTGAGGCCCAAGATCTTTCTGGCTGAGATTTATAAATGTCCTTTCCTAAACTACAAATCCCAGGATTCTACAGGAGGGAGTCATAGCTGTTAAAGTGGAATAACTGCACTATAACAGTAGTTCTGTTCTCCTGACTACAGAACTGCATCTAGGCTCTGCTTGTTGCCTCTCCCCAAAACATGGAAATAGCTATGGTACCACTATCTGGAATATAGAAGCTGTTTTCCAGGTTGGAAGAAGTACAAAACTGTGCTGCTGAAACATTATGCTGTTTCCGCACAATGTAAGATCTTCACCAGAGTCTTACCTGGTTTAAGACATCTTCCCATGTTCCAAGATGGATGCATGATTTCAGTGTGTCACTGGCAAGCCTCTTATCCTTCTCTGCTTTACTTTATTTATCATTGGAAAGACTTTGGCCATTGCTTTATTGACTTGGGGAGGCTCACAAGGACAAAGCTGGATAAGCCCTGATCTATGACATATATCTGAATGTTGGGATATTTGTACCTCTCTACAGATGCTTCATAAATTTTGCCACCTCTATGGTTCAACTCAGCCTTGACTGGCTGGATGATTTATCTCTGGTCAGCTAATCTTCCTCCTTTACCTGTAAAAATCGTTGGTGCAATACCACTGAACACACATTACAAAGCACAGGGAACTAAAATGTCATTGTCCTTTTGTGCCTCTGTGTTTCCAAGATAAGGAGAATAAAAACTGTACATGGATAAATGAATTGTTCCCTTCAGAACAGTTTCTGCAGCATGGTTAAGGAAACAGACTTGTGAACTGTGTTTATGAGAGTGTAAGTTACAATAAATAAGTTGCCAAATGTCACTTATAATATGTCAGAGTTACAAATTGACATGAAGGAAAATATTTTGCCATTCTGTAGGATAATTATATCATCAAAAACCTGGGTTACTTGCTTCTTTATTAATCCTTCATAGGCTGTGTCAACAAAGGCTAAACAATGCATCCTTGCCTTGATCCCAATCCTGTTGGAGCACGTGACGTTCCTCTCCTTCCAATGTTAAAACCTTTTTTTTTAATGTCTGAGGGCTTTAAGGAGATTTTTAAACACCTCCAGTTTAATTTGTTATTTTGAGGATGAATGGGCCTTTTTGAGACATGTCATTTGATCACCCAAATTGGAATCACAGTGGAATCAGGGGTGGAGGAAAACTGGGGCCAGGTTGGTGGGTGGTCACATAGCTGACTTGGTCATTCCTGCTACAGAAGGATAGCTTCTTTAGTTTTTTTGTGTTTTTTTCAGGCTGTGTGACCATGTTCTAGAAAAGTTTCTTTCTGACGTTTCACCAGCATCTGTGGCTGGCATCTTCAGAGAATACCATACTGGAAAAGAGTGGATATATTCATCATCATCATCATCATCATCATCATCATCATCATCATCATCTATATATCTATATTTATATATATGTGTGTGTGTGTGTGTGTGTATATGACCCTGGGTAGAGTGGAGTGATTCCCAAAACTGTGTATTGTTCTGTTGTTGATGGCAGGGCCTCAGGGTTGGAGGATATGCAAACGAGGATTATTGTCTGCTAATTGGTAATCATTGTCTGCAGGGAAAGCCCCTGACCTTAGGTGGTTTCTCATTTGCATTTGCTGAGTGCTGATTTTTCTCTTTTGCAGGACTGGTAGCCAAACCTTGTTTACTTTAAGGTTTTCTTCTTTCCTGTTGAAGTTGTCCAAGTGTTTGTGAATTTCAGTGGTTTCCCTGTGCATTCTGACCTGATAGTTGTTGGCACAGTCCAGAATTTCAGTGTTTTGAAATAGCATTTTATGCCCAGGATGGTTTTCCCTTCCTCACTTCCCTTCCACTTTTTTTAAAATGGTAATTTCCCTGTAATTAAAAGTCTTCAGTTAAGTGTGCTTGTATGTGTTAATCAGGTGACAGACTCTCCTAACCCCTAGTCATTTGGTATTTTCATGTGTTGTATCAACATGTGAGAGGGAGTTCTTGAACACCTCAGTCCATCATCACTTCTGTCTTTGTCTTTACACAGTGGTGATATCAATATGAAGAAGGTGACCCTGTGTTTTACTTATGTGTTCATGAGTTGGAAACCTGGAAAATATAGATTTCAGTACACATATAAACATCTATGGATAGTGGAGGATCTCTGCTTCATACTCATTGAGCTCCATGCACAGAAAGGCAATGCATCTGAGAATGGAGGACCCATGCCTAGAGAGCTCATCTCTTCATTTATGTCCTTGATATAAATAAACAAAATTACATGTTCTAAAACATGGGTTAGTAGAAGATGGTAAATCTTGATCTACTGGTTGATCAATGTAAATAAAAATGAATGTTGTTTAATAACAGCAGCACGGAAATAACTTCAACCCTATAAATAATAATGCTGACATGATGGACACTTTTGTTAACCAGACATGTACTATTGGAAGGTTCAGAGCTCCACTCAGTTCTTGTATTCAATATAAATTCCTGAATTCAAAATGCTTTATTCTATATGTGTGCCTTTCCATCAAACTCCATTTGCTAGAACTCAAGATATAAAATAAACCTGAAGCCTGATCTTCTACAATTGTTATTGTGTGCCTTGAAGTTGTTTTCGATTTATAGTTACCCTAAGATGAACCTGTCATGGGGTTTTCTTTCCATGACCCTTATATTGAAGGGAAACATTTTATATTTAAGAATTCTATGTCACACTTATATCAGAGCTGTACGTTCAAAAAACCTTTTTTGAACCCCCCCTCCCCACAACACTTTGGAAAGTATGCATGGGATGGCTTTTCTTTCAAGTGCACTAGAGCTGACTGAAATGTAATTGTCAATGCATGATGTATCATGATATCTTTTAACCTAGCTGTCTCTACCTAAGGTGTGTTTCAAAATATTTCTAGCTTCAACATTTTAAAAGCCACAGACAGGTAAAGTATAAAAATCCTTCAGAATACAAATGAAGATGACACTGTGGGTGACAAAACTATTCATTTTGCATCAACATAGCAACTGGTAAGGATTTTGTCTGTGTACCACTTATAACTGTGAGATTAAACAACTGTGTGCATGGTAAATAAAAATTTATTATTATATTATTATTATTACCCTTTGTATAGCCATATCCCAGTACCTTTTTTCATAAAATAACTTCATGCAGAATTATTTCAAATCTTCTTCCACCCCCACCCCCACCCTTCACCAAGTTTATGTATGTTGACCTCGTTCCTTTTCTTGGAGTCTAATAAGGAAGGAAGTTTTGCTCCTCTGACCCATGGAGGGAGATAAGAGGCATTCGGGATCTTCAAACGGCTGTGGAATTTGACTGTAGATTTCTATAAATATTTCATCAAGACATTGATCATTCTTGCCCTTTTCTCTTCATCTGGCATATCAAGACAAAAAAGAAAAGTAATACCTGCAGCGATATGTCTCTGTGTGATCCCAAACATTTGAGATCTGTTTGGGGTTTTTTTTCCCATTGGTGCTATTTTCTCAGAGGCTTTCGGTTCTGGTTTAGCACCTTTATTTAAGAATAAAGGCCATGGAAAGCTACTGGGTGACCTCAAGCAAGTTACATTCTCTCAGCCTCAGAGGAAAGCAAAAGTAAACCCTTTCTGAACAAATCTTGCCAAGAAAAAAAAAAAGACTGTATTACGTTTGCATAGGTTCACCTTAAGTTGGAAATGTGTAGAAGGCACACAACAACACATTTAAGAGATGACAAAAAGTTTATTAAAAGTTTATGGCTGGAATCCTGGTTGAGAATGATGTGTGCTTAATGCAAGGTCTTGCATTTATACCTTGTTTTGAATGGAGTCCTTTTCATTCTGTACAGAACATCCCCTTTGGTAGCTGCCAAGCCTCCTGGGAAGAGGAGTATGTTGTTATGACAGTTAAATTGGCACGGTGTCCTGTTTTGGTCTTAGCACAAGACTAGACCCTCAGAAAGGGAGTGTAAGAAGATATAGAGCCTGAAAGAAATAGAGGGAGAATCAGCAGATCATCAGCAAGGAGGTTGAACAGCAAAGTCAATTCAGCCCAAGTCATACATAGTTCAGCTATAAATCCAGGAAACAGTCCAAAGCAGGGGTAGGCAACCTTTCCCCTTTAAGGGCCAAGGGACTTCAGTTCCCAGAATCCCAGGAGCTATTGGCCAACATGGGACTATTGGCCAACATGGCTGAGGCTTCTGAGAGCTGAAGTCCCTTGGCCCTTAAAAGAAAAAGGTTGCCTAACCCTGGTCCGAAGGGAGGGTCAAGACACAGAACAAGGTCTAAGGCTATCAGGCAGCACAAACAGGAACACAAGGCATGAATGTTGCTTCCACCATGAAAGTGAGTTGTTAGCAACAACTTTCTGAAGAAGGTGCCAGGCTATTTATGGTCTAGTAGCCCCCTTCAGGTGCTGCTTAATTACTCAGCATTTTATATCTAAATACTCAGAGCATCTCAACCCTTCCTTATCTTGACAACACTCTGCTGGGGTAGATACTGCCATGTCTGTGTCTCAATCTGTGCCTGTGTCCACAACAGAAGGATGTGGGTGCTGGGTTATCTCACCCTCTGTCTCAGGCATGGCATGTCTCCCTGTCACTCTTTCTCTTTATCTAAGTATTCATTGTCTGTGGTTGCATTCATACCACTTTAACTGCCATGGCTCAATGCTATGGAATTGTGGGAATTGTAGTTTGGTGGGTCACCAGAGCTTTCTGATAGAGAAAGCTAAATGTCTCTCAAAACTACAGTTCCCAGAATTCCATAGCATGGAGCCATAGCAGTTCAAGTGGAGTCAACCTGGATTACTTCTGCACTGTGGACACAGCCTCTGTAAGAGTCTGCACCAGGGTCCTGGAGGCATGAGATGACACATGGAGTGGGAGAAAACTACAAAATGGGATCTACCTCCTGCCTCTGCTGCAGTTCTACAGACAGAGAGGAAGAATGAGATTGTTTCCCCTTTTCCTTTATCCCTGGAGAAGTACATTAGAGATGAAAAACAGTCCCCACTGCTTGGTCACCTTCCTCTTGCCAAGGATGTAGATACGAAGAGGGCAAAATAAGGCCATTGGCCTCCCAAATAAAAACTCCCTGCAAGTTTATTTTTTTTTCTTCAGTCCCCAGAATCTCCCAGCTAATACAGTCAAGAATATGGTCATGGAGAGATTTTAGCAGCTAAAAGTCAAATATGTAATTTTCCAAGCTCTGTCAACAGGCATTTTTCAACTGTTTCAACTTTCTGTCCTTGATGAGGTTGTGTGTATGGTGAGCAAAGGCTTGGAAAAAGATGAAGAAAACCTGAGGTACTTTCAAATGGAAAGTGTTTTTGCAAAACATAAAGTCCCACATTTATGGCCATGGCATTTCACAATGACAGAGCCTGATCAGTCTCCAAATGGGGGGATAATCTGCAAGAATTACCAAGTGATGTGCTTTTTACTATTTAAATTGTACACATACCTCAAATTAGCTGAACCTTTTTGTGATTGGGACCTTTCTTCAGTTGCATCATAAGCTCATTTGCCTCCATGTCTTCCCATTAGACTAGATTGAGTTCTTAAAGCCAAAACAAATTCCCCAAGAATGAGAGCTCTCCCACCTTCCTAGTTTAATATCTAATAAGATGTGCCCTACAAGCGCTAGTGAGGTGATGCTAGAAACAGGTAGTTTTTGAACAATGAGTAGGGAGGGGAGGCTTTTGAGGTCTTGGCTGTTCTGACTTGAGTTTCTCTCAGCCTTCCCTTTATGCTTCTTGGATGTTTTATATATACCTTCTTCTCAAAGCAGTTAGGCGATATGCCCTCTTCTTGCTTTCAAAGAGTGCTCAAAAAAGAAACACTGTTTGGAGCTGTCTGCTCTTGTACTCCTGGAAGCCTTTAAGGGGAAACTGGAATAAAACTCAGAAGAGCTGCTATGAAGTCCAGCCCATGCTGCCTTAATCCATCTTCTACCTCCTCACCATGTTTTCATCCCATTAGAGTGATGCTGCTTTTACAAGCAAGACCACAGGTAAGGCGGGGGGGAATGGAACAGGCTGGCTGATGAGTCAAGGGATAGAAGCAATGGCATTTGGTGGCCTCTATGTCGAGGGAGTAGTAAGTCTCTTCCAGGTTTTAATGTTGAGCTATCCAAGTGCTGAACCCTCTACCCCAAAATGGTAGAATCCACAGATATAACCATGTTAGTCTATAGAATCAGTATGTAGAGAGATCTTGTAGCACCTTTGAGACAAACTGAAATAGGGAAGTTGGAAGCATGGCTTTTGTAGACTCAAGCCTACTTCCTCAGATGCATTTGAACAAAAGACATTAGAACCTATACTAAAAAAAACACAAAACATTAGCACTTTGGGTGTCTCATTTAATATAGGGATTAAAAGCTAGAATGATACCTTACCGCAGTGATGGCAAACATTTTGGGCCGAGCACCCAAACTAAAAGGCATCCCAGCACCATGTGTTACCCAGTGCCAAGAGGGGCGGACTTCTCAGAGTGGGACTTCCACCTTCTGGGGTGGGACTTCTGGGGTGCACACCTGTTCCACTTCTTCCCCCCTCACCACCCTGTACGTTCATCTGTCTCCAGAGAAGTAGCAGAAGGCCCAGGAAGAGGAGGAAGAGGTGTGCAGCTGTTCCTCCTCCTGTCCCCCTCCCTCCTGGGTCTTTAGTTGCTTCAACAGAAGCAACTGAAGAGCCAGGACAGTTGGGAAGAGAAAAAATAGGCACACATCTGTTTCTCCTCATTCTCGTCCTCTGCATTCTAGGGAAAGTGGCTTTGTGTGGCATCTCTTTCCATATAACCCAACCTATATACTCTGGGGAACATTTACTTCAATCAGACAGGACTAGACTGGCAACAGTTACCCAGAAAACATTTTCTTCAGCTGTCCCTAGACTGAGGAATGGCCTGTCAGAAGAGATTTGACAGCTGAATACAATGTCTGGATTTAAAATAGCACGAAAAATCAGTCTCTTCTAGCAGGCCTATCCAGATGATTTTTAACTTTATTAATGTTAAACTATGGACCAATTGTTTTAATATGTTTTGAACTTTTAAACTGATGCTATATATTTTAACTGGCTATGTGGTTTTGTTTTAATCTGTTGCTGTTCTCCTCCTCGATCTTTTGGGAGAGGAGGATAAAAAATAACAGCAGCAGCAACAACAACCGACCTTTCCTGGCAAGGAAGACAGTTCCTACAATTTATGGTTAGTGATTTGAGCTAAAAATTGGAGTATCCAAATATATACAAATGATTTTCTATCCAGTAATCAAAAACACCATTTCTGTTTTTAGCTGGTATCTCTTGGAAACAGCTGAATTCCTGATAATATCCAGCTTGCAAAGAATCCTGATTATAATAATAATATTTTTAATAATAATAATATTTATTTGTATACCGCCCTGTGGTGAACCAATCCGGGCAGTTGACAACAATAAAATATGACAAGATTAAAATATAACATTAAACAATATGATCCCTCCCCCCCTTAACAAAGTATTAAACAATATAACAAATTAAAAGCACAATATGAGAATATGATTATTGTGATGAGGAATCCTTAATCCTTGTTTGGTCTCCTACGTCTGCCTAAATAGGAACAATAAAATATTCAGGTTAATATTAAGATTATGACAGATTATGATTTTGAACCCATTGGTGTCATAGTTGCTACCCTAAGGATTTTTTTCAGGAGGATAGGAATTAAAAAGTGTACAAGTAGTACTAGAAGCTAGAGGCAGCTGATGGATCTCATGGTGGTGGTGTTGTGAAAATGCTCCAGGTTTTATATGAATTCTGAAAGATCAATTGGAGACACTTAATTCTATCTCCATTATAAGATCAGCATGTTAGGTAGTTCCTCTCAAGCTGGCATTAACACTCAGAAGAGATTCACACTAGAGCTAGGAGGTTTGTATTCCAGAGAACTTCCCTATCTCTCATGTTCTAAATGCCTAAAATTAACTTCCTTTTTTAAAATAAAAATAGAAATAAGTACACTGGAGATTTCTGAAATTGGGGTTAACTCCCAGTGACCCCTAAAGAACTGTTTAATTTGAAAAAGTGGAGCACCTGGAAGCATACACAGCAAGAACAAACCATTCAATGTTCATATTTATTTGAAGGTGCCATCTTTTCTTTGCTGTCCATACTCTAGCTGAATTGCTGCAGCTGAGACATAAGAACAGAGCTCTTTCTTGCCAGCCTCCTTGCCTTTACCCAATGGAAAAGGTATCAAGTATCTAAATAGTCAAGGGAAACAGGTTTTTCTATAAACCAGTGGTAGAATGAAACATGATACAGCATCCTACTTAATGCAGATTTAACTGATGCAGTGGCCAAATAACTACATAGTTATGTTATTATATAAATCACATGTATTTTATAGGACACTACCAAGGCATTTTCTTTTCTTCCCCTTCCCTCTTTTGTTTTGGAGCACAAGGAGATTCTTTCAATATGTATTTACTGTACAAGATTGTAAGAAATGCTTCTGGTTTCACTGCTTCTTTCATTCAACAATACAAAGAGAAGTTTCCATAGCTGAGAGATTTTCTGAATTTTTGAGATCAATTTTTGCACCTATCTGTAGAAGCAGGTAATTCAAAATGGTGGTCCTGGGACCTTTGCTGTGCTCCATATGGAAATTGGGAAACTGTTGAATTGTGGGAGAGAGAAAAGGCAATGATATTATGAAGACTAGAGAAAGAATGGGGTGCATGAGGAATGGGGTGATGCATCTATTTCCTTCTCACCCAGGGATGAAATAGCAGAAGTAACAATCATGATAATACTTTTCACCTTCATTTAGGTTGTTGTTCTTGTGTGCCTCCAAGTCATTTTTGACTTATGGTGACTTGTTATAAGGTTTTCTTAGCAAATTTCTTTAGAGGGGGTTTGCCATTGCCTTCCTGTGAGTCTGTGAGAGAGTGACCTGTTCAAAGTCACCCAATGAGTTTTTATGCTCAAACAGGGAATCAAACTCTGGTCTCCTGAATTATAGTCCAACACTCAAATCACTACAGGTAGGGCTTGCAATATGTATTTAAATGACACATTTACTGAGACAACCAAGGTACACATATCCAAGTTGACCTTCCACATCTACTTATTCTGTCCAATGGCCTTGGAGCATAAGGCAATTCTATTGCATTCCTAAACCCTTTGTGGCTGGAAATTCTCAACTGTTGCAGATTAACAACTTAATCAAAAGTCTGAAGAGAAGTCATCAGAGATATGAGGCTAGCCACTGGGAGAAAACATCAGAATCTTTCAGTGTCAGTTCTCTTGCTTTGGAGTCAGCCTAGAAATTATGCTTCAAGCAGGGAAGTCATCCTGGTTTAAATATCTGCTTCAACCTCTTACCTATTAGATGTCCTCTCAGTCCATGTCTGTTCCAAGCAGTGAATGAGTTAAAGTATAAAGTAAAACTTAAGGACAAAGAAGAGTTCCCTTGCATCATACCAACCACCTGTTTACCTATCTGCTAGAGTGACCAGCTAGATTTATCTAGGGAACCCAAAGTAGGACATGGAAACAGTAGCACTTTATGCTTGTGTTCCCCAGAAATGGGAATATATCGGTCACATACACACACACATCATAGTATAGCACTACTTTTTAATAAATAAATAAATAAATAAATAAATAATCCTGTCTCAAGGCAGCTTACAGTATGCTAAAAGAGAATAGAGTTAGT
Source organism: Phrynosoma platyrhinos (assembly GCA_020142125.1). Taxonomy (NCBI): domain Eukaryota; kingdom Metazoa; phylum Chordata; class Lepidosauria; order Squamata; family Phrynosomatidae; genus Phrynosoma; species Phrynosoma platyrhinos. The sequence goes on from CM034705.1 coordinate 4,890,729, forward strand.
TCAGCTCAATTCATCTTTATTATTTACTGAACAGTTAAAACAAGGCATAATACAAAGATTAAAATACAATTAAATAAACACATTAAAACATTAATGCACAACAATTTAAAAAGCAGGTGAATATGATAAATATTAAAAGTACAGTTGTTGTGTACCTTCAAGTCATTTCTGACTTATGGTGACCCTAAGGGAAATCATGTGGTTTTCTTGGCAAGATATTTTCAGAGGTTTGCCAGTGTCTCTCTCTGAGGCTAAGAGAATGTGATTTGTCTATCACAGATAAAAGGTCTTCTGCAACAGCCAGATAACAATACAATTAAATGAAAAGATTTTTGCTGCCAGAGTAATGAGAGCCGAAAGAGGGCCAATTTGGCCTTACCCTGGAACCAGCCACTGAGAAGGCTCCCTCCCTTTTCCTCATCAAATGTGTCTGTGATGGAGTTGGGAATGAATCAAATTCCTCCCCTGAGAACCCTAAAAGACAGGCTCAGATCAGACGATAATGGTCTTTCATATAGTCCAGACACAAACTACACAAAACTTTACAGGTCATAACTTATTTGTGAGCCGCCTTGGGTCCCTTCGAGGAGAAAGGCTTGATAGAAATTAAATAAATAAATAAAAATCAGCACTTTGAATTTATTTATTACATGATGGTTGAGCTACGTCATCCTTTGGTGAACACTGTGCAATTGATTATGCATCTGCCAGTGTCCTATTGTGCAGAGAGGAAAGCAATTTCTTCACTTCTTCTTGAACATTAAAGTGAAGGCACTGATGAATATTGAATACCATCAAAGAATGCACTACTACATGGGTGGATTCCTATTGGTTAGTCTCAACTAACTAGCCCTATTGAATTCATTGTTGAATGGTGTGTCAACACTAGAGATGCAATTCTTCATTAAATGTCTTCTCAAATAAATAACTTCCCAATGAGTAATTTCAGCAATGTTCTTCCTGCTGAGCGAAACTCTTCTATAATGGCACAGTTTTCAATGGCTATTCACAATTCGGGACACATTCTGCACAAAATTCACATACGTTCTTTAGCACAGAAAATAGCAATTTCTACATTATTTCCTGCATGGAAAATAATATTTCAATGCAGAAATATTAATTCTGGCACATAAAATGGTGTTTTCATTTGAAAATAAAATAAAATAAAATAAAATGCTGTTTTCTATTCAAGTTAGCCATGTTTGAATTTTATGCAGAAAAAAAATCCCAAGCACATTATTTTCTGCACAAAAAACAAGATATCATGTGTATAAATTTATATTTTCTGCATTATAATATTCTTTCCATAGTCCCGTTGAGGTTGTTGGCAGGGTACTGACAAAGACCACACAACTGTGTACTGCATATTTTATTTAAGGAACTTGTACAGTATATTGATCCACTAGGAAGCATAAAAAAGGAAAATGAATTAGGTTCTGTTGCCTCTCATATGAGAAAACATGCAAGACTACCATGGCTATTTCAAATGAAATGTGCCAAGCTCAGTTATGAACAGAAATAACTAAATGAATGTACCATCCTAAACACTGGGACCAGAATCCTGTTGGTAACATATGCAAATGTAACTGCAAATTGCAGTTGTGTATGTGCTTCTTTGTTCTCTGTGGATGGAAATATTCAGACTTCCATCTGCAGTTATGCCTCCTTGTGCTCCTCAGTTACCATGTGGTAGCTGGTTTGCCCCATATCTTGGCCAGGAGAAAATGGAGGAGGCAATAACCAGCTTTACCCCTGCAGTCAGATGCATGGAAAAGCAGCCATTATCCTGGATCATTCCAAGGTCTTCAGAGGATCCCTGAGGAGTCAAGGAAAATGATGTCATTCCTATGCATCCAGCTACAGAAACACAACCAGATGCCACCTGATTGTCCCTGATTTCCTGTGGCCATGGTTATGGCATAAAGACTGCATTAAAGTAACTAAGGAACATGGAGGGGCACATAGTTCTGTCTCTACCAACTGTATCTTGACACAGCTGGGATGTGTCAAGAGAAAAAGATAGACATATAGCATCTACTGACCTTAGCAACACTTGCTTCCAGGTAAATGGGTCTGGAGGTGAGCCTTATTTTGAAGAAAGAAAAGTAGCATCATCTGAGAAAAGCTGAGGAGGGCTGAGAATTTGGCATGGCTTGCTCTTTGACAGGGACTTTCTAAAAATTCACAAATGTCTTCACGGATAAAACTGGAGATTTAAAATAAATGAAGTGTGAAAAAGGCAAGTATGCTCATTTTGTCTTTTCAGACTGAGGGTTTTGAGTGCATCACCATTTGAAGTCTAGTATTAAATCCTCCATTTTCAGGATTTGCAGCAGTTGAAGTCCATTTGAACTCTGTTTGCAGCAAGTGAAGTAAGCTGAGGGAAAAATGGGAAAATGGGAAGAGGAGTGGAGGAAGAATGGGACATTTTTAAAGCAGCTGAAAATGCAGAATGTCAGAAGATTAATCAGGACTGTCCCTGTCAAACTAAGAAGTCATAGAATCATAGAATTGGAAGAGAACCCAAGGTCCATCCAGTCCAACCCCTTGCCATGCAGGAACACACAATCAAAGCACTCCTGACAAATGGTCATCCAGCCTCCATTTAAAAACCTCCAAAGGAGGAGACTCCACCAATCTCCAAGGCAGCATGTTCCACTATCAGGAAGTTCTTCCTAATGTTTAAGTGGGACCGCTTTTTCTGTAGTTTGAATCCATTGCTTCATGTCCTAGTCTCTGGAGCATCAGAAAACAAGCTTGCTCCCTCCTCAATATTGCATTCCTTAAAATATTTAAACATGGTTATCATGTCTCCTCTTAACCTTTTTTTCCCCCAAGCTAAATGGAACACACTCCCTCGGAGAGTAGTGGAGTCTCCTTCCTTGGAG
>CM034705.1:4893716-4911131 GCA_020142125.1 Phrynosoma platyrhinos
CCATTGATAGATCTGCTTCCATTCCTATAAATTGGGGCATGGCCATTATTATCCCGATTTATAAAAAAGGCAATAGAACTGATCCCTCTAATTTCCGACCAATTAGTCTCCTGAGTCTGGTGAGCAAGTTGTATACAGAACATAGTACATATTCAGGTGGATTGCTACAGGATGTCAGTCTTTTATGTTACAGTGGAGCAACTAATATGTACCATTGTCCTTCAATGCCAAACAAGAGCCAAAACAAAGATGGAGTCTCCTCACATCCTTAACCTGCATCTATTTTTCTCTTAATTTTTTTACTATATGGGTACATCTTAACAGGCAAGGAAACACAACAATAAAAAAAAAATATGGTTATCAAGAAATGTATATTGTGGGCTACCTGTATACACAGGGGTTTCTGTCCAAATGAAAGGTGGGAATGAAGTGGGAAAGAATAATATGTTCACTGCATGGAGAAAAACTTGCTTCTTTTCAGCTGTGGTTATTGGCAGCAGGCTGCCCAACAATTTCTGGAAAATAAATTATTTCTTGCCTTGAGTCATTAGTGATAAATTAAATATAGCATGAAACAAGAATGTCTTTTGTCTGGGATAGTTTTTTTTTTTAAAGATAATAGCATAAGGAGGTGAAGACCAACCTACATTGCTCCATGATTAGAAACCCTATGAAACTAGGGAAGGTTATCTAGCAGAGCTGTTAATAGAAGGAGTGAGATAACAAAAAGAAGAATGTAACAGCAAGGGAGAGAGGAATTGCTGGAGGGAGCCTGCCATTCTGGAATTGTTATTAAAGTGATACAGTGGAAAGGCATTTACAGCAAAAAATGTTGCACTGTGGCTTTGACAGGTAGCCAGTCTGTAATCAAGAGGAAGAAACAAACAATGACAAGGACACTTCAGAACTTAACTTGGCTTCAAACCATGAGAAGTCAACCAAGAACTTAGTATTACACCAATCCCACAATCCTTGAGGAGGAATGGTCCAAGACAGCAAAAATGTATTTGCAATAAAAGTATCCATATGTAAAAAACATATGGGATAGAAGAATTTAAAAACATGTTGAATCATCCATGACTGGGCAGTTGCAAACTGGTGCTGAGACTAGATCCAGAGCATTATAGCACCATTAACAAGTTATGTTCTTATATTCATTTTCTTTTGCCCTATCTCTTGTTTTAGTCTTATATTCAAGCCTTGGTTCCCATTTTGGGATAAAGGTGGGATTTAACTAACTAACTAAAAAGTTACAATTACAATTACAAGGAGTTACAATTGGCCCTCTGTATCCACAAATTCTTTATTTATGGATTCATCTATCCATGCTTTGAAAATATTTTTTAAAACATATGCATTCCAACAAGCAAACTTTGATTTTGCCATTTTATATGAGGGACACCATTGTATTATGGCACTATATATAATGGGACTTGAGCATCCATGGATTTTGGTATCCATGGGGAATCCTGGGATCAAACCCCAGTAAATACTAAGGTTCCACAATCATTTTCCCCTCATCAAACTATAGTCATATTGGAATGTACTCATAACTGGAATATTCCAGAGGAAGAGGAAGATATTCCACATTCCTCCCAGTGAAATCTTCAACAGTAAAATAGTAGCCATGAAATGTGCCTTGATTTTTCTGCCTAGTCATAATAATAATAGTTTTAGAAGCAAAAAGATATGACAATTATTCATTTCCCATGCAGCTCACATCCAGAACTTCTATCCAAATGACTTAAATGATGCCTGGAGAAATGTCAGCTATACTCCTCATTGCCCTTCTGAGTGCAATGTAAAATATGAACAAGAGGCAAATATTTGAGCTAAATAACATGCAGTGATAATGTTAAGTACACTGGCCAGGGGAGGGGGGTGATCTAACTTGAGTTTTAGTTCCAGGGCTACATATAAGCAGCATCAGGTTAACTTTTTTTGCTTACTTTACCTCTTCTTTTTCTTCTGATCTAAGGCTACAGATAACATGGAGGACACCAATGTTCTCAAAGCCAAGACATTTAATAGCAGGAAAACAGAAATCAGTGGATTTAGTAACGCTTCCAAGACAGTCTTCAAGGTCACTGGGATACTGCATCTTGAGCAAAGAGTATACTGTTCCAAACCACTAGATCCATACCACTGTCTACCCTTAACAACTGCCATAGCCCAGAAGGCACTGTTACAGAACCTTTAGATGGTCATGCAGAAGAAAGGGGAGGGGGGAATAGCAAGGGAGCTGAAATACAGCAATTGCCTCCCCTCCCTGTTGCAGTTCCTCAGGGAGAGAGGAAAGGGAGAAAGAGGGAAAACTTCGTCATCCTTCTCTGTCATCCTTCTCTGAAGATGACTGGGGATGTGGAACCATGTCCTAGTCTTTGGAGCAACAGAAAGCAAGCTTTCTCCTTCTTCCATATGACATCTCTTCAAATATTTAAACATGGCTATCATGTTTAAACCTTCTCTTCCCCAGGCTAAACATAACCAGTTCTCTAAGACACTCTCATAAGGCTTGTATGTAGAGAGATCTTGTAGTACTTTTGAGGTTATCTGAAAGAAAGATGTTGGCAGCATGAGCTTTCATAGACTTAACTCTACTTCCTGAGATTCATCTCATAGGGCTTGGTGGTTTCCCAAAAAAAGGGAGGGGAGGGGTGGCTAACATCATCCCATCTAAGATCTCTTCTATATCATGCCACCCAGGCCATAGAAAAAGAGGGGCACTAAATGCAAGACCAGATGGATTGGAGAGTTCAGGAGCTAGTGGACACCTATCTGATATATATTTCCGATTCTTGGGGAAGTACAGGGTATGAACTCAGAAACAGACTAATATCAAAGAGGACTCTGGAATTGAGATACTGCATCCTCAGGCTCCTGCCTCAGACTGAGAGCGTACATAAGAGCTACAGGCTCTACCACTTCATAGTATCTCTGGATGCAACATCCACTCCAAAATTTCAACCATTTTTCTACTGCTCTTTGTCTTCCTGGTTAATAGATTGGGTAGTTATTTGACACATGAGCATAATCCCTTGATGACTGGTAGTGGAATGTGTGGAAAGACCACCTCCATTGCAAAGTATTACTGGAAGTAATTGTCCATGATATGTATGTTCTACAAGCAATGGCCATGTTTTCATGTATGCAAGTCATCCTGAGGTGGGATATGGTCATGAAGGGATGGACGTGTTGTGTATGGACCATGGATAGCTGATTTATTCTGGGAAGTGTAGTTCAACAAATTAAAGTTTCTAAATTCTGCTTGTGCCAATGACCTTCTGCATGTAGCAACCTTCATAGAGGCAGAGTAATGTTGAAGAAACCAATAAACAATATTTAAAAGTTTCTAAACTCTGCTTGTATTAATTTCCAGAGCTCAAGAAACCATTCTGCATGAAAACTGAGTCTATTGCCAGCAAGATTAATGAGACTTACCCCAAGAAAGCTAGTAATTTCTAACTTGTTATATAATTGCAGCTAACACTGAGGTCAGTTCCTTTCCATTTTTTATTCCCAGCGATAGACAGACTGAACATATATTCAGAGTTCAGTTGAGAGGGGAGGTGGAAATAAAATAATGGAATATCAGCCAAGCTATTGCAAACATTTATTATGATGCAAGATTGGAGGCTGGGATGTTTAAAAGGCAAATATAACTTGTACATATGCATATAGTTTGCTGAAGTGTTTTTCAGTCTCATAGAACAAGGATACACACACATAAAATTAGCAAAGTGAATTCTGTTTGACTCCTCTCATTAGCCAAGTAGGAACAATTTAGTAGTATCTACTTAGCTACTGTTTCTTAAGTGAGTGGCAACTAGAAAAGGGCTAATGAGGAGAAAATGTAAGGGCAGCCTCTCATGGTAAGGTTTTGGGGAAATGTTATTTCTCTGGGGGAAGTGTGTAACAAGATTTACATGTAGTGGGGTAAATGGTTGCAGGGCGAATTCAAATTAAGAGAGCATTAAGGTAGCCTAGAGGACAGATCCAAAGCAAGACAATTTCTTTATACTAGTTTTCAGTGTTCAGAGCACAACAATTTTAAAACAGCAGATGGATTTCTGTTTTTGAAGGCATATCTCATAAAGTTTTAATGGATACCTACTCATAAAGTTTTAATGGATACCTACTGGATGTGTCTGACACTAACATGTCACTCTGGACGTCTTTGTGATCCTCAGCCTCTGGCCAGAACTGGGAAAAAAATTACTTTGGGGGACATAAATGCAATTGTTAGTCTGAATTAAAACAGATTGCTGGAATCAATGGCAATTTGGTAAGTCAATACTTGTGTAAATTCTAAAAAGGAATGTGCCTGCTCTTGTAGGAACAAGCAATGGGATTTCAGCCTTGGAACATGACCTCCCCCCCCCCAAAAAATCTCCTAACAAACATGATCATCAGCTATGTCCTGGGTTACTCTGGGAACTGTATTCCATAAAATTTAGCTTTTCTCAGAAGAGCTAGTGTTATAGTCAATAAAATGGCCCATGTTTAATCCACTTACCCATGCCTATTCTCATTATTTCATGGTTGAAATAATTAATATTGTTGATAATCAACAATAATCAATATTGTTGATATTCTCAATATCATGGTTGGGCATCAAACATCTGCTTTCCTATCAGGTCCTTGATCCCAGCAAATTCAGTTTACAACAAATCAAGCAAAACTCATGGAAAGCAACCCAACCTGCTTTCATAGATAGGTATGGGAAAACCAGTAGATTCCCATTCCAGGGAATGATATGTGATATGTAGGAAATGGACTGAACTTTTTGTCTGTTTTCTCTGAAGACAGGGCCAAAGAAATGGATTAAAATGACAAAAAAAAGGAGATTCCAGATAAATATCAGTAAGAATATTCTAATGGTAAGAGTTGTTGAACAGTGGATAAGCCTGCCTTGGAAGGTGGTAGACTCCCCTCCATTGTAAAATAGAGGTTATATGGCTACCTCTGGGAGATGTTTTACCTGTGGGTCACCTCACATGCAAAGGAGCTGGATTACAAAGGGGCTAGATTATACAGCCTTCAGATCCATTCCAGCTCTGTGATTGATAAGAAAGATGCAACACATCTAATGCATATACTTTTCTAAAGGTCCATGCAACATAATTTTCCAATAAAGCAGAAAAAATTGTCCATGTGAATACTTTCAGAAAATGCTCAAAAGCAAAAAACCTCAGCCAGGTTAAAAAGGTCATGAATATGGGAAGTCTCTCTGATGCAGAGATCATGTCATTGTGCTAACATATGCTAATTTCACTGCTAAACAGAAATTAACTGTTTACAAATGCAAGGGCAATTGGGTTAATAATCCAATATTCTACTTTGATTTATCATCAAGGAGAAGGCATATTATTCAAAAAGATGCTTTTTAGTAATGGTACATATCACCTTTCTTCATTCAACCCAAGGCCTGCGTAGCATAATTAAGGTATACACGTCCACATGGGGACAGTTATATTTACACAACTCTGATCCAAGACCACAGTCTATATTTTGCTGGAAAAATTAGCCTTATTCAGACAACGTGTAACACCAGTTGTCTTGATGGTTACCTTTTTAAAACTCTTTATTTATTTATGTTTTTATTTTTCTTGTCAGATGGTGTTTTGTGACTTTTGTTTGGAGATTTGTGAAAAGTCACAAGGAACAAAAGAAACAGACCTCCAGTCAAGCTGGTTTTGTATTTCCACTTCAGATTGCCAATGCTTGGGGAATATATGCTGACTGCCACAATTCTGTAAGCCTGACAAGCGAGAGAGAAAGTGTGTGAGTTAGAAATGGCTTGCAAGAGGCAGAAATGGCAATGTTTCAGTTAGTATGAGTGTAGCCCCACTGTCTCACTTTCTTGTGCAGTATTTAAGCTAGCTTTTTAAAACTATGCCACAGCAGCAGCAGTTATAAGCCTTTGTGCTTTTTATAGCTTCTGTTTTCTTTTGGCATCAGAAACAAGAGGGAAAAGCATACAGACTGTAGCATTTCTTTTGGAATGGTGGGAAGCAGATGGTATTGAGAGGCAAATATGATTTTGTTTACACTGGAGGAAAGATGAGGGCAACAACATGATGGCTTTCCTATGGGTGCTGTGGTCTGTCACTTGTTCCTAGGCCAGACCCACTTCTAGAGTCTCCTGAGGTTCTGCATGGAACACAGCGAGACTCACTACAAATCCAGCTATAGAGATCCTTTGGCCAGCCCCCAAAGATGTGTCCAGATGAATACTGGCCCTAGCCCAAATCCTGCAAGTGCATTACATCAGCCTACATTATACCACTGTAGGCCATGGTGTCAGGAAGAAAAAGTATGTAGGTGCATCATCCATGAAGCAAGTAAGGTATTAGAGATATGCATCACTCAAAGCCTGGAGAATTTGGCTAAGATTCTACACATCATGCTCATGGAGCTTATGGAGATTACAGCACCAGGGTGCTCTAGCACATTATTCGCACAATTTCTTTAATGGGATTATAACAGTAACAATAACACTATTGGTGCATTCATCTCTGCATTACATGGCAATAGTCCTTGCTTTGTGATGAATAATTTTTGTCTCAGTTTTCTGCACAGTGTACATTACCTCAGATTCTATCCCCCCTCCCCATTTGTACATACTTTTTGGGGGGAAATCCATACCCATCAAATGCCTTGCTTATTAAAGCTTAATAAAAGGAGTGATGTTAAAGGTCACTAAGGAATAATGTGTCAGCTACAGAATATTCAGCTACAGAATACGGATATACTGTAAATGCAGGAGTCAGTGGCTAAAGAAATCAATCAGTGGAAAATTCTTAACTAAAAGTGTTTTCAGAGTCTTCAACCATAACCAGAACATATTTTTGAACCACAGAATTTCTGTATCCTCTCTGCCTCCCAGTCCCAATCAAGCAGCCTGATCTACAAAGGCCAGTGGAGGAGTACATGTTTTTCTAACTTAACTCAATGACACTTGCTTCTTTGTAGATGATCTCTCTCTCTATATATGTGTGTGTGTGTAGTAGTAGTAGTAGTAGTAGTAGTAGGCCCTCCATAACCACTGATTCTTTATCCATGGATTCAATCATTCACTGCTTGAAAATATTCTAAAAAGTATAAATTCCAAAAACAAACATTGATTTTGCCATTACGGTATATATATGGGGCACCATTTTACTATGCCATTGTATGTAATAGGGCTTGAGCATCCATGAATTTTGGTATCCATAGAGAGTTTTCAAACCAAAGCCCAGTGGATTCAAAGGACTCAATGTATACATAAAGAAAGGCATAGAATGGGTTAGGAAAGCATCCATTTAATTTGCTGATTCTTTTGACTACAAAAAGCCAAGGATCATCAAATCCTCAAAATGTGTGATCCACTGAAGAAAGGGATGAGTGAAAAGCAGAAAGCAGGGGGCAAAGTGAGCAGTGGAAAATTGTTGAGGAAATAGGAAAAAACTATTCAATTATCCAAGTGACGAGCAATGTGTGAGTAATAACAGAGAGAGAGAGAGAGTACAGGATTGCAAAGGGCTATGTTGCATCTCCCCCATATATACTATATATTTTGCAATGAAATGAAGCAGAAGCCAAAATAAAATCAGTATTAGAGGAAAACTGAACAAAGGCAGAATGAACCTGACTCTGCCACCCAAAAAGACTCTAGCTTCCATACAGGTGAAATAAATAGCATTACTCTTACTGTCTTAAAGACCATTATGTTCTGAAAAGGGCATGGTTGGTCAATGGCTAAGCAAACAAATTTCTCTACTGCCTCATCCCTTGCCACAGCAGGACTTCCTTTTCCCTTGCTTTTCATTCTTCAACTGTTTTTCATTCTGGATATTCTATGTGGATGAAAGATGTTTTGAGTCTCTTTCCACAATGACTTCATTGTGAAGTGCTTTGGAGTTTTAATTGGATCCTCTCTCTCTCTCTCTCTCTCTCTCTCTCTCTCTCTATATATATATATATATATATATATATATAATACAATTCATCTATGACTTTTCTCTAAGCAGGAAAGAATCATTCTTTGTCAATGCACCTTGAATGGCACTAGATGCCAGTGAGACATAAGAAAGTCTTCCTTTATGTATTATAATTAATGTACAAAACTGCCAGGGACAAGATAAATGGTGACCATTGGCTGTGATCACTTTAAAAGGACAGTAAAACAATCTATAGAGCAGGATAGATCTATACATCTGTGTGTGTGTGTGTGTGTGCTTTTTAACTGCCTTTACCCTTGTGTTCCTATATATGTGGGAATAAAACTCTCAGTCCAGATCCATTTAGGTATACCCTGTTAGCAACTACTTGGGCTGAGGTGACTTTTCATGGTAGAACAGCTCTTCGTGTGATAAGGAGGAATAGGAACCTGCTCTGAAAGATTCACCAAACCATGCCTTTTCCTTGCTACTTTGCTCATCTTTCCTTCATGTCAACTGCTGTATATATTGTTAAACAGATTTAAGAATGGAATAAAATATTGTATTGACATATCACTTATCAAAATTGGAGAGCCATATGGGTAGGAATGAACACTGTAGAAAGACATAATTTCTCCGGGAATTCACTGAATTGGTTATTAACAAAAGCCTGGGAAAATTATATTTGTTGGACTACAGCTTCCAGAATTCCTCATGGAGTATGGACTTTGGCTTCAGAGGGAGAGAAAAGCAGGCACAGCTCTATTGTGCTTAGGCCCAGCAGCGGAAGAAAGGACATCCTTCCATCCCAACAGCCAAAGTTGTAGCCTTGGGGAAAGAGAACAGCAGCCCACATCTGCTGAACTTAATCCCTTCCTCCACTGCCATCCCCTTTTCCTGATGTATAATGTCCTTTTAGAATGCAAGCCTGAAGGCAGAGAACTGTCAAATTAACAATTGTCAACCACTCATGTAAAGCATTATGTACACTAATGGCCCTAAATAAAACATGATAATTATGAAAATGATAATAATGGAGAGTAGCCATACTTGCCAGGGGATTCTGATTTTAAAAAAAAACTTACATTTCCAAACTCTGCTTTTTAATTGCTGAGAATCACCATTCAGTCATTGTTATGGCATGAATGATTAGTTCATTATTTATTACATGATTTTTTCTTCTGTTTCGTATTCAGAGATTTAGGGAGGCTAAGGTGCTGATTCTTTACACCATCTTTGTTTCTCTATTCGTCAATGATGTATTCAAGGTTTTTACTCCAAGTCTCAAGTCAAATCTCAAGTCTCTACCTTCAACTTTCAGGTCAAGTCTCAAGTCCATGAAAGATACTTAAAAAAAAAAGAGGTGGGGTGTTTTTTCTTGGAAAGGAACAGTAAATCTGTTAGACAATGGACTTGAGGTCGAGGTCTCCTTGGCAGCTTGTCCCCACTGAAAATCAGAGGAGCTTTCTAGAGCTTTTCAAAAACTTTAGAAAGATACTTCTGCCTCAAGCCCATTGCCTCAAGCCCATTCTCCTTTCATAAATGCACTCCATGCTCCGGAGGTGGATCTTGCCTGCTGCTTGAAGTGAATGATGCCAGCAGGTCAGTTGCTTAAAATATACAAGTAACAAATTGAGTTGAATCAGTTCATCATTTATTGCCAAGTTGAGTCACTGAAGCAACTTGAGTCCAGTTTGAGTCCTCAAGTCTGTATCACTGGTATTCATGAACCTGGAGATATTTCCATTTTAAAGAAAACAGTATGAATTGTAAAGGTAATCATATAGATGGCAGACATGTAGCAAGAAAGTTTGAATTGAGTGGCCAGAATAGAACGAGAGTTGCTAGTACAGCCAAATGAAAAATATGTGAGGTGTGATACTAGTACTTATATTATTAAATAGGTTGCAAGTTTCTGACCAGGCGAACATGTTCAGTTCAGTGAGACTGATGGCCAGTGAGTGTTTAACAGATCAAGACACCCCATTGAGGAAATGGTCAAGCTCTGTAATTAAATGATTACTAATTGTTTGCACATGCACATATTTTCACATTCCCCCACCCAATTATACAACCATTTTATACAGAAAATATTGCATTTTGTGAAAATCTTGCTTGTGACACACACATACAGCTGTAATTACAAACGTCACTTGTACATGTTTTCAGTTAACACCTCCATCTGTAATGACTTTCTGCCCCTTACACCTACTTTGTAGTGTAATAAGAACTTGACATTGGGGAATTTTTAATTAGCTCCAAATTAGTAAGCAGGATGAAAACCCAATGTGTAACAGGGAGGAGAGGTAGAGAACCCTCACAGAGGCAGTATTCTTCCAATTAATTGTACTTATTAAGGGGGGAAATAAATCAGCAAGCAAACACGCATACACACAAGATACATGGAATCTGTAAGAAAGGTTTCACAGACAAAATAGTTACCCAGAAACCCAGCACTCCTTGTAGTGAAGATGGACTCATCTGCTTCCAGAGTGAAGGTGCAATGGGGGCAGCCAAGGGAGTCTGGTTAGGAATTTCAGGGAGGACATGAGATCCCCCCTTCCCTTCCAAAAACCAGCTGTCAGAACACAGAGATTTGGAGACCTTAATATAGGCTGAAAATAGCCTGGGGTGAAGATTGATTATTGTATATCAAAGGATTCCAGATAGGTTGTCTTTGAAGTAGATTATTTACAAAGAGGAGAGATGAGGTGTTGATGTTATCTAGCTGTCAACCAGGCACACTGGTTGTAAATTTCTGTGTCTCTGACATCCAGAAGGTATGAATGTTTCTCTGATTTGCAACTCCTAAAACCTGTCTGTTTTGCTCTGTAAATGAATGCTTACTGATGTGTATGTGACCTAGCTGCTTCTGGCTGCATGGCAGTCTCAGTCCTTCCAGTTTAGGGCTTTGTGAGAAAACATCCACACACTACAGAGAAGGAATATAAAAATGTTCCATTTCTGATAACACTAGCTATCTGGACATCCCAACAAAAAGCCATTTAATGGCTGAGGGAGAGTGGAGACGTCCAGGGAGTGTCAAGATAAGCTCCTGGCACCAAATACATGAAGAAGTGTCCTTCTGGGCCTCTCAGGCATCTTTGTAGGATCCTAGGAGGTCCAGGAGGAAGATACAACCATTCTGCATCCAGCTGCACAAACACAGAAAACCCTAGACCCTAAATGGGCCCTTCTTCTTTGGGAGATCAAATGGTTTGGCAGATTCTTTGGGTACAACATTATAAGTAAAGAGCACTGGAAAAAGGGAGCAGTTGAATTATATCTGATAGAGCTATACACTTGCCAGTCTGATTTGGGATATCATCCACTCTTTTCTCTTCAAAAATGTTATTTTCTGCACCCTTTTCTCCCCCCCCCACACACACACAAAATGCAAAGTGTACAAAACATTCTCATAATCTAGCCAACCTTGGAAACTATTCATTATTGTATATGGCAGCAAAATGAATGAGGAATTGCAGGCTTAGTTTGGGGCATCTGGCCTCTGATTATCCCTCCTTGTCTTGTGGTCCTGGTAGAGGGCACTTGCAGAAAATGATGGTCATAAATGTATTTAGTTGTTTGTGGGGGGCAGTTCTCTAATCAGCACACAACTCATAAAAGCAAAAGACCCCTCACTATCTTATTTGATGGATGACCTGCTATAATTTCTCTTTAGACATTTCCAGAGATAATAGATCAAACATACTTGAAGACTAACCCACCTCTGGAATTCATTTCACCATCAGAACGAAGGTGACTTTCAGCAATTTTGAACTTTTTCCATCTTACATTAGGAGCTGATGAAATATTTGTGCCAATATGCCACAAACAATTCTGAATGCTGGCCCTGGGATTCAGCTACAAGGCTAAATCCATCATGATTTTGAATTCTTTCTCTCTCTATTTTTTTGTGTGTATGCAATAGAAGCTGTCCTGTTGAATGATCCATAATGGAACATCAACCTTTGAGCAATCACTCAACCCAGTTCACCAAAGGACTTAACAGAAGAAACATTTTGACAGAGATCAAGTGTGCCTTTCTTAGTCTTCTGTTAAAAACAAATAGCATCCATTTTATTGATGCACAAATTGAGCTTCCAAATAACATAATGATGCTGGGGAAAAAGTTAGATGTGAGTGAGAGAAATTATTCAGAGCAACAAAAAGAAACTCTAGCTAATGTTCATGTGGGATCAAATACACCACGGCTGAGATTCTGCATCAGAAGATGTAATATATCATGTAGTTACATGTCCATAGATAACATCTTCTGATTTTGTTGTTGTTAACTGTCCTCAAGTCGATCTCGACTTATGACAACCCTATGGATGAGACAACTCCAAGACCCTCTGTCCTCCACTGTTCTGCTTAAATCCTGCAACTCCATACCCGTGATCTCCTTAATAGAGACCATCCATCTAGCATTGGCCTTCCTCTCTTCCTACTTTCCTCCACCTTCCCCAGCATTATTGTCTTTTCCAAAGAGACCCCTCTTCTCATGATATGTCTGAAGTACAACAGCCTCAGTTTGGTAATCTTGGCTTCCAAGGAGTTTTCCAGTTTGATCTGCTCTAGGACCTACTTGTTTGTCCTTTTGGCTGTCCATGGGATCCTCAGCACTCTTATCCAGCACCACTTCTCAAAGGAATTGGTTTTCTTCCTATCATCTTCCTTAACTATCCAGCTGTCATATCCATACATGGTAATAGGAAATACAATTATTTGTATACTTCTAACTTTTGTTCTGAGTTGTATATCTTTGCATTTTTGAATCTTTTCTAGCTCTTTCATAGCCACCCTCCCTATTTTTAATCTTTTTCTAGTTTCCTGACTGCAGTCCCCATTTCTATCAGTGTTTGATCCTGATGCTATCCCCCTAACCCACTCTGTAAGTTGTGAAGCACCCTCAACACATTCCTTCCTAATGTTTTCAGGGAGTGGGTAGATGAACAGTGTTGCATTTAGATATTTTTCTAAAACCGAACAGGCTGCAAGGATATCTAAATGCAACACTGTTCATCTGAAGGGTCTCCTGTTCATCTGAAGGGTCTCCCCAAACAGACTTGGAGGTACCTACAGATTCTTATTACAGCATGTCCAGCTAAGGAAGAAAACTGGATGCATCTGTTTCTCCCACTCTTCAGCAAAATAAGAATAGCCATTGTAGTTTTAGTCATTGTGTAGTTGGAACAGAATTTCATTCTCTGCAGCAACCCAAAAAGTAAGTTATGACAATTTACATAATCATAATTCAATAATAAGATGACAGCCTATAGCACTGTTAGCCTAGAATCCAACATCTAATGGCAAACATCCTGCTGAAATTTCAGTATGCAAAGAAATCTTGTAACACATATGAGACTGACTGAGCAAAAGAAGTTGTAGCTTTAGCATTCATAGACAAGGGTCCAAAACACACTGAAGAAATAATCCAGTCTGAGACCATTTTAACTGCCCTGGTTCAGTGCTACGGAATCCTGGGAATTGTAGTTTATTGTGGCACCAGAGCTCTCTGACAGAAAAGGCTAAAAGTCTCACAAAACTACAGTTCCCAGAATTCCCTAGCATTGAGCCAGTGTAGTTAAAGCAGTCTCAAACTGGATTATTTCTGCAGTGTGTTTTGAACCTTAGTCTACTTCCTCAGATTCAGCTGAAATTTTGTTAGCCTTCCAAAAGATTTCTTGCCCTCCAACACAAAAATGAGATGATGAATGCTTCACACACACACACACACAAAGAGGATTGAGGTTTCCATAATTTATGTAAAATGTCTCTGTGCAAAACTAGTATTGTTTCCTAATGTGAAGCAAAGCCATTGTACACAACCGACATATTAAGAAAATGTGATTGATCAGAAAGATAATGATCTATCCAATGTGTCTAATTGTTAAAAGCCAAACCAACAAGGTAGCAAACAATTTGGCACAATTGATACAGTAGATGCAAAATTATTTCTTGTAGGTAAGAAAACTATCTCAAGGTTGATTGAAAATATCTCCCTGTCTCTCAATCTCCCTGTCTCCCATTTACCGAGTAATGATTGTTGTTTAGCGTCAGATCTAAAATACCTTATAAAAATACAGAATAAAAATAAAATAAATGTTTCTTCCACCTTTTCAACAAGGAAATTGTCTGCAAGCCAAGGGAGGAATTTTGGGGACCTTTTATTCTTGGCAGAGCTTGACTTCCAACAAATATCCAGATAGTCGAAATCCCCCTTTTACTACTGCAGCTCTCCTTTCTGACTCTGCGGTCATCTATTCCAGGAAAGCATCATCCCAGTCCTCTGTTGGTTTGTGGTTTTCAAAAACTTTATCTCAGTGGAAAGATAATTGTTAACATTATTTATTGCATCCTCTGAGAAGAAAATTAGTAAAGAGTCATTTCCCCAGCAAGGATATACATTCCTATCATACATACAAAACATTCACATGTGGTTTGAGTCTTTCTTCATACATAGAAAATAAACCAATCTATTGATGGTTTCTCCATGCATTGCATGATCACTGCAATTCCCTTTTTCTGCATGGGAAGAAAAACAGCTGCCCTTTTATTCATGCACACTGAGGGAACTGGAGTGTTCAAGAGTGGAAGAAGCTCTACCAGGGCTTCAGTGGGGTGAATGTTCAGGTCTTACAATCATACAACCATAGAATTATAGCATTAGAAGAGACCCTCAATGGCAATCCAGTCCAAACCCATTCTGCCATGCTGGAAGACATAATCAAAATACTCCTAACAATGGCCATCCCACTTATGTTTAAAAAACTTCAAAGAAGGAGACTCCACAACTCTCCAAGGCAGCGTCTTCCACTCTCAAACAGCTGTTACCATTAGGAAGTTCTTCCTAATGTTTAGATGGACTCTCATTTCCTATAGTTCGAATCCATTCCTCTGTGTCCTAGTCTCTGGAGCAACAGAAAACAAGCTTGCTCCATCCTCAATATGACATCTCTTCAAATATTTAAACATGGTTACCCCTTAACCTTCTCTTTTCTAGGCTAAACATACCCAAATCCCTAAATTGCTCCTTATAAGGCTAAGTGATTTCCAGACCTTTCACCATTTTGGTTGCCCTTCTCTGGACACACTCCAGCTTGTCTTGTGAGTTGAATGAAGCATGTGAAGTGGAGGTTCTCCATCCCCAGAAGATGGAAGAAACCAGATACATCTGGTGAGGTCTCCAAAAGAAAGAAAGATCAATAGAAAGAATGGGGGAAAGGCAAGAGAAAAGTGAAATAATTTACAAAGGGATCATCAATGGCTGTTAGTCATCACAGGTAACAATGGAACAACCACAGCCAATCTCCTGGCAGGGAACAGAATGGAACCACAAGTGTACTTTTGGTCTCATATGACAGGGCAAATCTTTATGATTTTTATCAGATCTGTGTTTCCTTTGAAGAGTGTTTTTTAGCATTTGGGAAGGATTGTGTTCTCCCACATTCAATGTGAGAATATTTGTGGTGCTCACACTGAATATCTAACAGCAGGAGCCAGCTGGTTTTGCTTTAAAAATCAAGCCCTTTATAGCTTCATCTAACTTGCTGTTCTTCATGCTGCAAAGAGGTACATTCACAGTGCAATGTCAAAAGGAGGGGGTGAACCATAAAAACAGATAATGTGCTTTTAAAAAGTCAAGAATATCATATTACAGAATAAAATTATGACAAGTGAACAATAGGCACTATTGGACTTTTGATGTGTATTATATATCGCATTTGAGTTTCCAAATGGAAATTGCCACCAAAACAATTACATATAATCAGCCTGGCATACAAATCGGATCACAGCCCCAAGCATTAATTTGTAAGGCTTTGCAAAAAGCATGTGGATTAGAATGATATTGCAATTAGGGTTTTGAAACGCAACCGTACATCAGACCAAATGTGAGATTTTTTTATCAGCCTTTTACCTGCAAGCTAAAGACAGATTAATGAATTGTTTATAGCAATCAGATGCAAAGGGTTTTGTTTTTTTGTTTCCCTCTGAGCCAGCATATAGTGAATCAAAAGGTAACAACCAAAACCCTGATTTCAAAGATTTCATTAGCATGCTTTGAATCCAAAATGTCATTCATGGTTGTGACATTCTACAAAGTTAAAGAAAGAGATAAGCTCCATTTTTAACAGGTTTGAAATCCAAACCCTGAACTGCACGCATAACGGAGCACATCTTTAAACTATTCCCAGATTATAGACAGCACTGCTTTGTATTGTATATTCATATGACTGAATGCTTCTTATATTTAAACCAATTTTGCTAGAGCAAGAGATACAGTATAGCCTCCTTGCAGACCATCTCAGTAGCTGCATCTGCACTGTGGAAATAATCCAGGTTGACATCACTTTAACTGCCATGGCTTAATGCTATGGAATTTTGGGATTTGTAGTTTTTTAAGAGGATTAGTCTCCTCTTCCAGAGACCTCTGGTACTACAACAAACTGTGCAATACAGATATATACTTAACTATCCACAGCTTGAAAATATTAAATATATAGATACATTTAAATCCCCAAAAACAAACCCTGATGTAACCATTTTTATAGGGAACACCATTTTACTACACCACTGTATATAATGGGACTTGAGCATCCAAGGATTTTGGTATCCAGGGAGTCCTTACCCTGAACTCCAGTGGATACCAAGGAGCCGGTGAACTTCTAATAAGGTCAGTAAGAACCAGTGTAGTGTAGTGGTTCGAGTGTTAAACTAGGTCTCTGGGAGATGCTGCCTTGGGCAAGTCATCAGCCTCATATGAAGGCAATGGAAACCCCTTTCTGAACAATATTTGTCGAGAAAACCCTATAATCAGTTTGCCACAGGGGTGCCACGAGTCAGAAATGACTTGAAGGCACACAATAACAACAGGTCAATTAATTAACCTAATATAACTAACCAGAGGGATTTAAATTCTGTAATGCAAAGGACACTGAGTCAAGTTTCATATGCTTCCAGCAATCTGAAGACTTGTTAAAGGAAATTGTATGACTATGTTGTTTCTAACATTTTCAAAGTGAGCTTGGATTGCTTTTGCTTCCAACTCAGATTCTGACTTTTTCGTAAGTACATGTTTCAATTTGCTTGGTAAACACTTGCCAAATTGGTCTGCTTATTGCAAAGTTTCTGCCTCAATTGAATCTGGTATTATTGCCCCAGCAAGCTGAATCCAAAACACCTCTGTTCATTCATAATAACATATACTACTCTAGTATCTACATACAAATGAGGAAGTGTTGGCACAGAAGCAAATATCTCACCTATTAAATATGTTTGCTTGTGATAAGAGACAAACAGCAGGAAATTAAAATGGTAACATTACAACAGTGTAAGCAGATACATCGCATTATCATATCTTCACCCTTCGTTGGTTTATGTCAGGATTTGTTCTTGGTGACATTGTTTTTATTGTTGTCAGTTATATTTATTACCATTATCTAGGTGAACTGTCTTCTCAAAATCAAATGAATAAACCATTATGCCATGT
>CM034705.1:4911236-4929068 GCA_020142125.1 Phrynosoma platyrhinos
AGAAAGAAGACAATCTCTTCTGCCATCCTATGCCTAGAAGGCAAAAGTAATGGAGGTGGTAGAGCTATCTCCATGAATATGGTTTGGAACCATATTCATGTTCCCTGTGAATTCCACACACAAACATACACACACACACACACACAATATTTGAAGAGCACCTGAACAGGGCTATACTTAGAGCCAGTTTCAAAGAACTCCCCAAATGGAATCATATTGAGATGTTTTATGGAGAGGGAGCCTGGAAAATGTAGACAAAGCCTCTCTTCTACATCCCATTTGAGTTTAAGAATAAAGGCATTAGTGAATGGGAGACTAATGATAAATTGCCAGTCCAAATGTCAGCATTTAAACAGCATCTGGCACTGAAGAAAACATTCCACTTCTACTTCATTTGAGAACTTGTGTTTGGGAACCCTTCCTTATCAAACCCTGGGATAATGCCTAAAAAAGAGCTCATCATACTTTAGCTTACACATGAAAGTTTCCTCAAGCTTTCCTTTATTGTCTTGCAGAGTATGGGGACTTTCTTGGCATCAATCAATCTTTTCTGTGTTTTTTGCTCTCTTGTCCTTCCACACCCTGTCCACCAACTCACTTTCAGCATGGTCCCCCGCACATTAAAAACCTTGCAGCAGAAAAACATACTTAAAAATTGGGACTGCTCCAAAATGAGGATTTAATTATCAGGTAATGAAAAGCTTGGCATTACAATCATTAGAACAAACTTCATTACTGATTCGTGATCAATTGATTTAAGTATCTATTACTTTTAGTAATTAAGCCTCCAATCTCAGCAGATATGGTGACAAATTATTATGTAACACTTAGCCACAATGGCCATCCAATTACTTCCCAATTATAAAGTTTGCAGAATTTGAGTTAAAGCCCCCACTCCCTTTCATCATCCAGAAAGCCACTGTTGGGTTGGAGTTCTTTGTCTCAGCAGGGAGTTTGGCCATTCCTTTGGTAGAGGAAGCATGCAAGAGAAATCCATTAATGAAATTACAAATTGATTTACCATAACACTGAGAACCAGCTGTGGAGTGAACATACCCTGAGAGGAGCCCACACAAAACTGTGTCGATAGTGTAGAATAGAGAATAGACAATGCTATATTAACAGCTCCTCACACTCTAAACCAGTGATTCCCAACTTTGGTCCTCCAGGTGTTTAGGACTTCAAATCCCAGAAGGCCTAACCAATTTGTGCATTTTTGTTTCTCATTATGAAGCCCATGTTCTTAACACATGTATGTTATATGCTTTTTTATATATCCTTTGGGTTGCAGTAATGTACACATTTTGCACATGTTATTTTAAAAATCAGAGAGCTGCATCACAAAACATCAGAGAATTTTGAATGCAGAAGGAAATGGAAATATCTCTCATCTCCTGAAGCATACTCAGTCTTTCATCTTACTGACTAATTTCCCAACTGATACTACATCTTCCCATCACTCTGCCCTCACCAATGCTGTCAATCATTCTTCTGCTCATCCTTCTGTTCCATTTGTTTAGATTTCTGAATACAGCTTTAGTCTCCCTTATCCAAGATGCTTGGGACTAGAAGTGTTTTAGATTTCATATTTTCCCCCAGATTTTTGAATATTTGCATATACATAATGATATCTCTTGGACATGACATCCAGGTCTACAACATGAAGTTCATATATGTTTTGTATACACCTTATATGTACAACCTGAAGGCAATTTTATACATAATATTTTTGATAAGTTTGTACATGAAACAAAGTTTATTTACACTGAACCATCAGAAAGCAAATGTGTCACTATCTCAGCCACCTGTGTGGGCAATTTTGGGTTTTGGAATATTTTGGAATTTAGAATTCCAGCTAAGGGAGTCTCAACCTGTACTCTAAGTAACCACACATGTTGCAGCTATCTGTTGCTTCTATTTACACATCACTTTCCACCTCTTCTTTTTCACTAATAAAATGAGCATATGGTGGGTGGACTGCATTCCCACCAAAAAAAACACAATAAACTTGATACAACTGTGTATACCTAATTATTTTAGGAAATATGTGTAGTGCCTTTCACTCATGTGTGTCCAAGGCAATTAAAAATAAATATATAAAACACTTAATACCAATCACAATTATGGTTAAGTCAAATATGAATGGCAAAGAGAAAGAAGGAAACAGAGGAGGAGGAAAGGGTAAGAGTTAGAGAGACTGAAAAAAAAATTAAACCAGGCAGATTTTCACCATTCTCAACTATTTAAATTTTTAAGCCTTTAAAAAGGTGTGGGAAGCCTATTGAAGATTTCCCAGTGCCATGGGTTCTATAAGATTATTGTTTGGGGACATTCTATCAATGTCCAGGGACAGACATTATTATCATACTACAAGAAACAAAGAATCCTGATGCAGTTGTGCATACAATCCATGAAAAATGCTTTTTTAAAAATAGTGTTCCAACAATGCATGCATACACAGATGATTAGCATAGAAAATGTACATGCATATGGGTTAAAAGAATGGTAAGATTTGAAAGAATTGTGCACACTTCAGTTCTAGAACCATTTTTATAATTGTGGTTGAGTATACAGTGAAGGGATAGGTAACTGTTGGTAATCAGGTGGACACATTGCCCTCCTAACTACCACCAATCCAATATGCCATTATTTTCCCCCACATGCTCTCTAAGACATGGTTTTACCAAGCACTTCCCATGCCCTTTTAGTCCCAGAAGATTTTTTTTTTTTTAAGTATATAAGATGTGGCTTGGAAACAAAAATATTCCTGGGGAGATAGGGTGCCACATGTGGTCCTGAGCTGCACTTTCCTCACCAAGAAGTATGAATGGAGCATGATTCCACTCCTTCAAATGTAGAAAGCTGTCCCGATCACTGGGCAAAGTGAGACAGCTACAACAATACCTTGATGCTGTCACCTGTTGTAGCTGTCTCACTATCTCATCCACCCATGTGGGCAATTTTGGGTTTTGGAATATTTTGGAATTCCATCGAAGGGAGTCTCAACCTGTACTCTAAGCAACCACACATGTTGCAGCTTTCTGTTCCTTCTATTTACACATCACTTCCCACCTCTTCTCTTTCACTATGAGGCTGTCATTATGAGAAGGTACAACTCATTAGAGAAGACAGTGATGCTGGGGAAGGTGAAGGGCAGTAGAAAGAAAGAAAGACCACATGCTAGATGGATAGACTCAATCAAAGAGACCATGGACCTGAGTGTACAGAACTTGATTCATTTTATTACAGCCATTAGGCCAGTATAAAAACACATATATAAAAACACAATAAAACACAATACAATACAATAATACATCTGAATGACATATAGCTCCTTATTAAAACATGGTAATGGCCATAATACCAGTAAAATAATAATTACCTAAATAAAATCATAAATTAAACTAGATTATAACATTTAGAGAGAGAAAAAAAAAAGTCCCTTATAACTATCCAATAAATTTAGCACTTAATCAAATGAAAAACAGGATAAGTTGATCTATGTTTAAGTGTACAGAACTTGAGCAGAGAAGTAGAGGATAGGATGGCTTGAAGATGTCTTATTCACAGGGTCACCATTTGTTGAGGTCAACTCAGAGGCAGCTAACTACAACAACATCTTGGTCTAGAATCCTGTTGATGTGTTACGGATGCATAAGTTCTACAGAAGTAACAGAGTATTGTTTTTGTTTTTTCCTGTCCTAAAACGTCAGCATCCATTTGTAGTTTACTAAAGAGGACTTGCATGTGGGGTACTATTGTGGTTGCAGATACAAATTATACATGTGGATTTGATTGTGCATTTGGTTGTACCTTCAGCAGCTTGATTCAGTTGTGCAACACTGCAGCTCAACGAGAGGAATGAATTATATAATTCATACATGATCCCACATTCAAAAATTAATGCCATGCAGATCTCTGCCATGGTCTTTCCTTCAGCCAAAATCACTTCTTGTCCTCTTATCTCCTGGTATGTGCCATGTGCCATGTTCCTCAGCAAGAGGCTATAAGTACTCAGTAATAAGCTAGCATTTGTTAAATGCTCATTCGTATCTCTGCAAAAACCTGCTCTGTGCCCTCTACTCTTAAGCAAACAAAGAAGCAAACAAAAACTTATTATCCTTAGTGTCTAGCAGTGCTTTGATATCTTTTTTTTTTCCTTGCA
This sequence comes from Phrynosoma platyrhinos, assembly GCA_020142125.1. Classification (NCBI taxonomy): domain Eukaryota; kingdom Metazoa; phylum Chordata; class Lepidosauria; order Squamata; family Phrynosomatidae; genus Phrynosoma; species Phrynosoma platyrhinos. The sequence continues at coordinate 4,915,402 of CM034705.1, forward strand.
GGGAGAGTAGAATGAAAAATGTTAGTGCTAGAGAACTATCACTCAGCCAAAGTGGCATTTTTGGTATAAAATATTTCGTGAAGCAATTCCACCTGGGGAAGGGGGGGGGAAACCTCCATCTCTTGAAAAGCATTAAATATTTTAGCAGTGCTCAATTGAGAGGATCCTTCCACTTGGTGCTGATGTGAGACTTGATAAAATGCTCCTTTAGGAAAGACTGATCACGCATGAAAATTTTGTTTAAATAACATTTTAAAATGCCACACAGTAGAAGAGAACTCACAAAAGGTTCCCCCTTTACATTAAAGAGTGTTTTAAAGGCAAAGGAAAGGAGGACATGGTCATTTGTAATCTGGTGTAGAAAATGTCTGCATTGCCCAGGTTTGAACAGGTTCACATCCAAACACTGAGCATATATGTACTCTTGTACTCTCATACATCCATTCTCTAAAGCTTGGAAAATTTATCCTTGGAAGTCAAAGCCCCAATGAATGCTAAAGGAGGTTGGGGGATACCTACACACAAGTTTCCATTTCTGTCTCTCTTTCTTCTCACATCCACAGACAATATCCTGTTAGTGACATATACCTGCAGATATGTGGCTTGCATGTTTGTATTTCTCTTTTGGACAGGGGGCAAGGAGTTTTTCTTTAGCCCTTTGCAGTCCGTGCAAAAAAGAAAAAGAAACTCCACTCCAACAAGTGTCAAGTCCTAGGAGGCACCATTTCTTCTTACGAGTGAGGAGGAGAGGGAAGGAGGACCCAATCCATCCACTGAAGGAGCTTTAGGCCTCCTGGGAAGGAAGCATACCCAATCTGTTAGTACTACCTAATTTCTGCCTTCCTCTGAAATGAGACCAGCTGCTCATTTTTCTGACTTGCATGCACGTTCCCTTCCCTCCCATTTGTAAGCCACAGGATTGCTTCTGTGATCCAAAACACACTGTAGAAATAATCCAGTTTGATACTGCTTTGATGCATGAACCATCAATTCTGGGGACTGTAGTTTTGTGAGACATTTATTAGCTTTCTCAGTCAGAAAGCTGTGATGCCATGTCAAACTACAAATTCCAGGATTCCATAGCACTGAGCCATGGCAGTTAAAGTGGTATCAAACGGAACTATTTCTGCAGTACAGATGCAGCCTTAGAGACCAACTGGGGGCACTCTGTGATCATATGTGTCCCTTTTTCCCATTCCTCCTTGGTTTCACTCTCATTCCTCCAATGAATCCAGATGGAGGAGATAGGGAAGGAGAGGATGAAGGATGTGCATATAGATCAGAGATGGTGAATACCTACATCTTCAGTGTTGATAGTTTTTGCAAAACACACACACAAAAGACTTTGTGGAAAAGACTGGATCTGTAAAAGATGTTTGTCATCAACCATTCATATGGACCTTGTTGTTGTTGTATGCCTTCAAGTCCTTTCCAACTTATGGTGACCCTCAGGCAAACCCATCATGGGGTTATCTTGGCAAGATTTGTTCATAGGTTTGTCATTGCCTTCCCCTGAGGCTGAGAGATTGTGACTTGCCCAATATCACCCAGTGGGTTTCCATGGCCAAGCTGGGAATCAAACCCTGATCTCCAGAACTTTAGTCCAATACTCAAATCACTACACCACACTGACTCTGAAGTATGGACTTTACTCATCTGTAAAAAGAAGCAGGGAATGATCATGGATGAGAATCTGCCAACATTTGTATTCTTTCACAGTACAGTCCCATAACTGTTTTACTCAGATGAATCCAACTGTCACCAATGGAGCACTAATGTAGTTTTTGGACCACAGCTATCAGACGTCCTTAATCACTTTGGTCTCAGAGAGTTGTAGTCCAACTTTTTGGGAACTGTAGTCCAAAAGAGAAATTTCCTTAAACTTTGCAGATTAATGTATTATCTGATTATAGGCATTGGTAAAGTGCAAGAAGCAAAACTAGGAAGACTCAGTTATGAAGTAATTATAATTCCAAATCTATTTCAACTGCCTTTATAAGGAGAATTTATCCCACAGTTATTTAGATGAAAAACTGCATAATTTTCTCAAATAACATATGTAGAGGAGCGATGTCTCAAAAGAGGACTGTCATGTGGAATAAATTCCACATAGAGTCCAAACAAATTGGGAATGATCTACTGAACGATAATTGTAACCTACTACCCTTGTCCTTTGATCTTTTCACATTATTTGTATCGCCATCCCATTCCTCCCCCTCTTCCTATTTCAGACCAGATATGAGTAACACAGGCCCTATTTATACTCTGATCCTCCTTCAGAAAGTGATTTGAAAGCAGAGATCTGTCTTGGGACTCAGGGTTTTCAATCCACACCATGTGAATATGATTTGGAGAATTGAAAAAGGAGGCAGCAAATGGGGAATTAGTAGCATTTGCTCACATTTAATTGAATCATTACTCCCCTCCCACATCATCAAGCAAAGTACCATTAGTCATTAATATAAACATTTCAGCTATTAAAAAACACTAGTTTTGTCTGACCTTGACATAGGTGGCTTGAAAGGCAGAGATGGAATAATTACAAACTTTTCAGAAAGTTATAATAACAATTTTAGCCTCAGCCACTGTTATTCCTAGGGAACCTGCTTCTAATTATTCTCTCTGCTCATGTACTTTTGGAATGAGGCCAACGAAAAGCTGAGATTAATACATACACATTAGTAGCATCAATACATTACAAATAATGGGGAGGAGGGAGAGACCGACTGTTCAGGTTTTGGAACTTGATTCACAAATTTATGCAAACCAATTAGCATGTCTTAATTATGGAAAAACCAACTGGAACACACATGAGAAAAGATCACACTTGAATGTAGACCACATCTCCAACTGTTCAAGTTATTGTGAATGTCAAAAATGCTTCTCTTCTCTGTCATTGTTTCCAGGTGCTCACTAAAAAAGTAGATGTTTCAAGAAAGATAGAAATTGCAATAAGTAATGGCAGAGTAGATGTTGTGTATGCACGGGATAACTGGTTTAGCCCTACCATTTCCAGTTAAATGGATAGTAATCCTGGTAAAGTTGTATGATTGATCCTAGATGGATCAAAAGTTTGATTCAAGTAATCCAGTATGCTTCTTGTTCCTAGCAATTTGATCTAAACAGAACAATGATTTGATTAACAAAAACAGTCCCTCTGTGTTTTTCATTAACACAGAGAAAAGGATTAGGATACAATGGACAATAGGTAGAGATTCTCTGGGTGTAGGAGGTCCTGCATGCATTTACTCATTCTGGGTTCTTGTTTCGCTTCAAAAGCCATTCTAGGAGGACTAGAGACTCCAGAGTGCCCTTGAATGCAACAGCAAGCATTTCTTTGGATTAGGAAACCGTGCAAGGCTACCTTCTACTGAGTATAGCAATTGGTCATTCTGGTGTAGCATTATCTCATGTAGCTGGTATGCTGTGGGGTGCAAATAGATGGAGATCTTTTCTGCTGGATTATCTACATTCCTTCAACTGGAATTGCCAGAGACTCACTGGGAATATTATGTACAAACCTGTATATAAATTTTAAAACATAAAGAAACATGCAGAAATACCCTTGTGAGGGAGAAAAATCTTACCAACTAGATGTCTATTATTAGTCTCAAATCAAAGGAGATGATTGAATCAAAGCAATGGGTCTGCCTTAGTTCAACCCAACCATTAGGATACAGTCCAAAGTCAACCAACCTGGTATCAACAATGCACAGAAAAGCAATGCTTCCAAGAAGCAATGACACTAAAACTGAAGCTATATCCACTGGTAGCAAAACTGTGCAAAAACTCTTTCAGTCTGACTTCAGTCTTGAGTGATATGTCTTTTGTTCATCAGAATTTCTACTGTTATGTGATGTGCACTCAGTTGACAGTGCAAGACTCATTATTTTCTGAACACCTCATGTGCCAGAAGAAAAATCCGCTTCTCCCCTTGGAGGAGAAACCAAGAGCTTGGAACTTGTAGCCAGTCCTACTTTCATTTGGTAAGTAAAGACAAGGTTATGCCTGTAGCAAGCTGTGTGCAAATATGCCCCACTTTTCTTTTGCAATATGATTGATGAGTTGGTTAATGATTGATTGATTGACTGACTGACTGACTAAAATAAATCCATGCTTTTTGTTTGTTGTTTGCTGTGGTTGTTGTTTGTTGTTCTTATGTGCCTTCAAATCAATTCCAACTTATGATGACCATACCCTAGGGTTTGCAAGATTTATTTATAGAAGATTTACTATTGTCTTCCTTTTGCTCTGATAAAGAGCGACTGACCCAAGGTCACCTAATGGGTTTCTATGGCTGAAGAGGGGCTCAAACTGTGGTCTCCTGGAGTGTTAGTCCAAACTACTACTTCTACACACACACATATAGGAACAAACTACACACTCCCTATTGACCGTGGGAAAGTTACACTAAATCTATACTAATAACACACCTGGAAGGTTTCTCAAACATTACCTGATCGAGATGGTGCATCATTCTGCTTCTAATTACCTAAGCCAAAATCATGTTGCCATTTAATGTTAACTAAAGTTAAAAACTGTCACATGAATTGTTTGGAAATTCTATGACCATCAATGAAAGGTAATTACAAGAGACCAGGAGACTGGCAGGGAAGAAACGGATTAATCTCTCTCATCTCCATCTGTCAGAATTAACTGACCATAAATCCATAAGGCTTATTCCTCCAGCATCTGTTACTGGCTATTTGAACAGTCCTTTCCTTTCTCTTTGTGTATGATTATAGTTTATGGTGTTTCTCATTGGAGTGGCATTACCTCTCTGTGGACTTTGCACATCTAAGAGAAAACAAAGCCTAGTTTTTTCCCCTCCTCAAACTTCAAAACTATAACACACTTTGTGATGAGAAAATGGATGCAACTGTCTAAACAGATTTCTACTTTTGATAGATTTCCACCCTACTCTATGTTTATGCTGCTTTCAAAAAATCAGCTATAAACTAGCATACAATACTCAATTATAGCTACATTAATGTGTGAAGAATTATTTGATGCATAATGTTTTACTGATTCATAATATAAAAGGATTGTGGTTGACAAAGAGTCACAGGACCAGACATAGATGCAATCCTAGAATCATAGAGTTGATTCTCAATATAGGAAACCCAGCTAGAGCCAGCAGGTAGTTGTCTAACCTCTTTTTGAAGACATCCAGAGAAAGTCACCCTGCCACCTCCCTGAATAATTTATTCTGTGGTTGAATTGCTCTTACTGTCAAGACGTTAATTGTTTTTAATTGTTCCCTGATTTTAATTAATTTTTATTTTACCTATTGTTTTTATATTTTTAGATTGTACGCCTTTGGCAGGTTTGTATTTATTTTAATGCTTTGGTTATCTCTTTGTATAGTGCTGTGTACATTGACAACACTTTAGAAATAAACTTTAATACTAATAATAATAATAATAATAATAATATTCTTTCTAATGTTCAAGCAAAATCTACCGTATTTTCCGGCGTATAAGACGACTGGGCATATAAGACGACCCCCCACTTTTCCAGTTAAAATATAGAGTTTGGGAAGAGTATGACTTCCAAAACTGTTGTTGTTGCTGCTGTGCACCTTCAAGTCATTTCCAACTGATGATGACACTAAGGCAAACCTATCATGAACCTCCTTATACCCGGCGTATAAGACGACCCCCCCCCCACTTTAACCCCAGATTTTGCAGGTTAAAAAGTAGTCTTATACACCAGAAAATAAGGTACTTTCTTGCAACAATTAAACAATTAGACCTGGTCCTACCCTCTGGGGCAGCGAAGAACAAACTACTACCCTAATTTCTGTGACAGCCCTTGAGGTGTTTAAAGAATCCAATCATGTCACTTTTCAGTCTTCTCTTCATCAGGCTGAACATGTCTGATAATTATAGAATGACATTTAGTCACAATGCAGAACACTTAATCAACCAAATATAACAATCAGGATGAAGAACAGGGAGATTATCCAAGATGGGATGGAGAAAGAGAATAGAGTCATAAAATTGGAAGAGACTTCAAGGGTCATCAGGTCCAAACTCCTTCCATGAAGGAAGATACAATCAAACCATTCCTGACAGATGGCCATCCAGCCTCTGTTTGAAAACCTCCAAAGAAAGATCCCACCATACTCTAAGGCAGCATATTTTGCTGCCAAACAGCTCTCACTGTCAGGAAGTTCTTTTTAAAGCTGAGATAGAATTTCTTTTCCCAAAGTTTGAATCTGTTGCTGTGTGTCCTGGTCTCTGGAGCAGCAGAAAACAAGCTTGCTCCATCCTCAATATGACATCCCATCAGATATTTAAACAGGGCTATCATATCATCTCTTAACCTTCTATCTCCAGGCTAAACATACCCTGCTCCTAAGCCTCTCCTCAAGACTGATAAATGAATACCAATGAGCACTAAAGCACTGTGTAAGTTGTAGCCTGGTAATTCATATAATGAAATTCTTGATTTATATTTTGATAAGGGCTGTTACGCCCTGTCTAGTATATTTTATGGTCCCTGTTTTACTGGATCCATCACAATGCCAAACCACCTCTGTGACTTCTTTTCTGCCATAACATGGCCAAATTAGACAAAAACTGAATGTATATCTTGCTTTGTCTTCTTGTTGAGGTGTTGTCAGAGGAAATAACAGTTGGACAATGGTTAAACAGAAGGAGAGAGTTTCTCTCTTCTGCCTAGTGAGATACAAAATAAGGAGTGACAAATGAGTTTACCAGTAGATGACAAGAAAACATAGCCTTAACTGTATAGGTTAATCACAGCATATCTGACTGACAGCTAGCAGCTTCACTGACAATATTCACTCATTTATCTACCTTTTTACACCAAATATCATCACACTCCAGTGGATACATGTAGATGTCCGGACGTGAAACACAAGTAGGTTGAGTCCACTCAGCTGAGGCATTCATTTATACATAATTTATGAACTAAGATTGTTCTGAAATAAGGTACATTTAACAATCGTACAATTCCCAAGAAAGGACAGCTAGCCTGAGTTGTCTGAAACTATGTAGAGTTTAGCAAGAGAGTGGCAAATCATTTTGAAAGGTAAACAGTAGAGTTTCTACTGTGCTTCACAGGAAACAAACATTTGAAGTGAGCATGTAGTTTCCAACTTAACAAGTGAAGTTTCTCCAGGGAATGTTGCACTTTTTGTTAATCTAGAGTACTCCAAAGATTCTTCTCATTTGAAGTGAGTTCTGGATTATCTGGTTTTCTTTCCAAACAAGAACTAAACACTTTAGGAAGTATCCATTTTAACTGATTCATAGAAAGATAGATAGAAACATGGATAGATAGATATCCAATAGATGTGTGCTTCTGAATTTTTTCCAGGGTGCTCTGGAGAAACTTGCTGAAATCTTGGAAGAAAACATGGCAGTGGGCCAAAGGAAAAGAAAGATATAGAAAACTGTTCATTTTAATTCAAACCACCATTCTGGAAGAAAGAAATATGTGAACCACAGTCACCCCTCTGTTCTTGTGGACTTGACGGAGGGGCGACCTCTGTTAAAATCAATGGGGTGCACCCGTGGGGGTGTACCTCATTTAAGTCTATGGGGATTGAATATTTGCAAGTCTTTGTTTTTATGGTGGGGGTACAAAACAGATCCCCTGTGAAAAAGGAGAGCCGAGTGTCCAGAACAATAAAATCATGGAATGGGGAAAATCCTTCATTGCACTTCTTGGTGTGTCTGTATGGATATGGCTGCTTTTAAAAGATGGAGAAGTAAACCTGATCATTAATATTCTCTCTGTGTGTATGTGCATGCTCCAAATGGTTCAGTCCATTAATTAACATGCCAGTCCTGGATGAAGTGATACTGGTATTCTTAAAATAACAAAGTATCTTCTAACATTTTAAAGCAACTTTCCTTATAAATAAGCTCACTGGAGTTAACTAGCCCAATCTTCCATGTTACTAGCCTGCTGGGGTCTGTTAGAGGAATGGGGAGCTCACTCCTTTTCTGTGCAATGTTTTTATGGGAAGGGATCTGAAAGATATTCATTAATATTTGCATTCTTAATTAAGACAGGGGATTTCAGCATTAGAGACAATCCACCAAAAATTAGTCATGGGACTTGAGGACTTTGGGGAAATTATTTTGCACAGAAACTTATGTGTGTGGGGGGGCTGTGTAGAAAACATGTTTCCCGTGCCAGTGGAATATTTTTGCAAAGGAATAAGTGAATTTTGTGCAAAATTATTGCTTTTGGGGTGGAGAACACTTCTGTCCCTGCTACAGTTCTCTAAACAAGAGGAATAGGGAAATGGTTGTCATCTCTCTACCCCTCTCTCTGGAGAACTTCAGCAGGGAGGGGAGGCAGTACCCTCAGTTCTTGTTTCCCTCTTTTTCCTCTTCCCCTTCTCTCAGCTGTTTGATGGCCATAGCAGTGCCTCCCCCCAGCCTGTGCTTTCAATCTACTAAGGAGAAAGAGGCTCAGAGGTGTGCATAGGGAATGTCATGCAGACTCTCAGCCAGTATTTTCCTCTTCTTTTTCTTTGCTAACAAACAGTGTGCTGTTCAGATGAGGCTTTCCAAAGATTATCTCTTTTTGTGACTTCTCCATGGAGAAGAGGCGAGCGGTGTGCTCCCGTTACCCAGATTTGCAAGTAGAAGTTTTAGCAGGTGAAACATTTTGAAGATGTGGGGGATTCCATTGTATGGAGGGTGTGCATGGTCAGTAAGGGGGGAAGCAGACGAGGGCGTCCAGGACGCCCTGGGCCGGCGCGCTGCGGGGCCGCAGCCTCCGCACCTCGGCGCACCGGCGGCGTCCCTGGAAGGAGCGCTAAATCAGCGCTCCTTCCTCAAGACAGCGAAAGTGCGCACTAAAAGCGGCGGGCGCACTTTCGCTGTCTTTTCCGCCGCGGCGCATGTGGTCACCGCGGCGTGAGGTCATCCCCGGAGCGCCGGCCGTGCGGAGGGCCGGCGACTCCGAGGGCGACCTCAGGGAGAGGAAGGGGCGCCGAACGTGCGGCTGCCCCTCCTCTTCCGGGCCCTGAAGACGACTCAATTAGTCGTCTGCCGAGGCCCTAAGTTCCTTTTGGATCTTGCAACTATCAAGGTGAGCATGAATAGCAGTAGGGAAAGAAAACATAGATTAAACCAATGCATTCAGGCTCTTTCCACTTTTGAAGAAGGAACTAAACAGACAGATGAACCGACTTCACTGGCCTGATTTCTATCAGTACTTGTACTGGGAGAGGGGAATTTTTCCTTTGTAGCCAACATGCTTAAGGTCATCTCTGGGTCTTTTTGTGTACCAAATCCATCTTTTAGAAGCAAAATGTCCCAGAACAACCATAAATATTTCAACAGTCATAAAGGACAACCCCTTCTTCAAGTGTTGAATGCTTTGTGAGCATGGAAGGTAACAGGGCATTTTCTTCTTAATTAGAATTGTCAACCCATTAAATCTTGCATCTGATCAATCATTTCACCATTAACTAACCACTTAAATGCAAAAGCAGTTTCATGTTATCAAAGCTTTCCAAGGCATTTCAAAGAATCATAGTCATTTTTTTCATTGTAAGATGCTGGAGGGACTACTCAGAGTAGAGCTTTATAGTGCCCTTGAGAGAAAGTGGAGAGGCAAGAAAAAAGTCTATGCCAGTCCAGCAAAACTAGGACAGCTGGCAATACTAAAGAAGAGAGAAAGTAACTTTTCTGCCTCTTGACCCCAGTTTACAGGGTAAAGTGTAATATCTGGGAAAGGTCATGCTGCAGAAGACTACCTTGTAAGACATGGGCAGGAGGTTCAGTTAAAAGGAGAGGAAAACAAGAAGGAGAAGCTAAAGGAGCCAGCTTTGTTTTACAAAAAAATCTAAGGCCAAGCTGGGTGAGCCCATGCCCAGCAGCCTTGATGTGACCACCATGCCAAAACAGCTACAGGCTGCCTGATCAAAGCACCAGCCAATGGTGGAGTCCTAAGAGCCTACTCTGGACCAGGTGAGTCCATAGGTAATAGGTTTGATCAAGCACTCAAGGGAGCTGGGTCTAAGGGTTTTGTACTCTTAAAACCACAAGGAAAGTTTTACCAGAGAGGTAAAAGGACAGAGATTTGCAAGAAAGAACAAAAGCAGTCATACTGCTGAACATAAAGAAAACAAAAATAATGACCATGGATGATCTACACATGTTTAACTAAGATAATGAGGAAATCAAAATAGATAAACAGTTCCTATATCTTGAATAAGAATGGTGATTGAAAGCAATAATCAGTACTAAACTAGGAATGGGAAGGGCAGTTACAAAATAACTAGACAAGATCCTAAATCATAAAGATATACAACTGAATACTAAAGTTAGAATCACCCAATCCATTGTTTTCCCCATCACCATGTATGCATGTGAGATCTGGAGAGAGAAGAAAGCTGATAGGAAGAAAATCAACTCATTGGTGCCAGAGAAGAGTGCTGGAGATATTGTGGATGGACAAAAAGACAAACAAATGGGTCCTAGAATAGATTGAGCCTGAATTCTCCCTGGAAGACAAGATGACAAAACTGAGGCTGTTATACTTTGGCCACATCATGAAAAGGCATGAGCCACTAGAGAAGATAATGATGCTAGGAAAGGTGAAAGGCAGTAAAAAGAGAAGAAGACTACGTGCCAGATGGATAGATTCAACTAGGGTGGTCACAGGCCTGAATTTACAGGACCTGAGCAGAGTAGCTGAGGACAGGGGTGCTTGGAAATATCTCATCCACAGTTTCACCATGAGTGAGGGCTGACTCAAGGGCAGTTGACAATAACATGATATAATGGTGCCTTTGGAGAGGGGCTGCTGAGTCAGGACTTCAGACTATTTGCTCAGGGAAAGACTTGACTGGAGTCACCAATAAAACCTGTTGTAGATTCATCTACCTCAAAAAACGAGGGGGCGGTTAATGGTCCCCACACTCTGAGAGGTTATGCAGTTGCTTAGAAACATGAATTTAGCTGGTAATGCTGGTCTTTCAATGCAAGGCAGTTTCTGTGCTCTGCATAGACCAAATTGTTTGGAAATTCCAAATTTTGGAAAAGCTAACTTCTTTGAACTGAAGTGGTCATTCTGGCTGAGGGACTCTGACAGAGGTAGTCCAAAAATAGTAACTTCTGTGAGTTTTGCATCTGACAGACTTTGTTTTGGAAATATTATTCCTATGGAAGGAAAGATGCATTGCTCCTGATTATACCTATTGTTGCTATTGTAACTGCATTTGTACTCTAATTATCATTTTTAATGTATTTATTTTATTTATATCCCCTCTCTTTCTCAATATGAGACCCAGCCTATAAAAAGATGTTGAATTTTTATATTAGACTTTGGGTTTGTTTGTTTATTTTTGACTGAAATTGTGTGAATACTTTGTGTTGGTCTTGTAATAAAACACAAAATATTATCCATCAGTTTTTAAATTTAAAATATCATGCTATAAATATTTATGTGACATGAAATTATTCACAGAGCTTCAATGTCCTCTTTTTTAAAGGCATCATCATTTTTCTGCATTGATCAGAACACCCTGCTATGCCTATTTATCAAACTTTAAAAGATCGAAGCTTTCCTCATCTATAAAATCTGCCTTATTCTTCCTCATTATTTTCTGATATTCATCTTTCAGTTCTCATTTAATGAGAAAAGGTCTTCGTTCTTTCTCTGACCTCTCCCTTAAATTTGACATCAATCTTCAGAATATTTTGCTGGTATCACATCTTTTCCATTAGTCTTCAAGGTGTGTGAATTGTAAAATGCTTTTCAGCACAGGGTTGCTGGAAAGTGGCAATTGCTGTAGTGTGTGAAACTATTGTTTGGACGCTCCTTTCTGCTGGAAAAGATTATAGGAAAAAACATCAAGGATAAATTCAAAGACTTGGATCTTAAGATAGGTTAATATAAGCCCCATACATTAGGATTTTTTAAAAAATAATAATCATGCATTGTATGATATTTTCTGCTCTTAATGCAAATTCCAGTGTATTGAGGGTTGGAAGTCAAAGTGACACCTGCAGCTATGGTTAAAATCAGGATTCGAAATGTGGTTAGGAGCTTCCAATGTACAATGTTATCTCAGTGGAAGATATGAGGCCAGTATTCCCCAAATAGACCCAGCCTTTTGAAATTAGAGTAAATCATGTCTGCTTCCCTGCATCATGGTTATCTGAAAATTGGCATGACACATATGTTATGTTTCCCATCATCCCATATATCCTGGTGAAGTAAACTAAAGATATTGACAGAAGAAAGACTGATAGATTAATTGATCAATTGCACATTTAAACCAACACTCTGGATGGTATACAAATCATTCATTTAGTTTTTTAAGAGACTCCATATTCCCCAGGCTGATGTTGATGATTTAGCTCATTGTTTCAGTGAAACAAAATTCACCTGCTAGCACCTGAATTTCTTAAAATATGTTCCACACCAGATTTTATTGTATGCCAAATGAAACAACAAATAGTGTTTTGGGGCAGAGAGGGAGCATGAAGTTTGTTGAACTTGAACAAACATATTTAGGATATCAACTGAAGTACAAACATCAAGTACAACATCAAAATGATCATCTGAATTGTTTGTATGGAAGGTACCTGCAGTAGTTGATGGACTGATCCAAAAACCTACTATGGGCTTTCCTTAAAACATTTTATAATAAACCAGGTCTGGTGTCTTTACAGTCAAGCATCTGGACTTGTATTTCATAGACCAAAAGACAGTACAATCAATGAATGAAGGTGTTCAGAAATATGTATAAAAGCAATACAGAGAATAATAAAACTGGTGGTTCCTGCCATTCCCTATCCATAGTGTGATTCAACTACAAAGCAAGTCTTCCATTATTTTATCACTCTTCCATCTTATAAGCTTCTTATAAAAGAGGTTTCCCACTTTTCAGCCTTTCTCTTTGTGATCTGTGAGCAATATCCACTCCACTCTTCCAGGTACTTTCATTTCCCAATATCAAAGAGCTTTACAACAGGCAGAAATCCAGACATCATTGACCAGAGATAAACTCAACACTTTCCTAATGAGAAGGAAACAGACTAATGTTACTCAGGGAGCTCACCCACCATACTTTAGGCTCATTAACTATTTCACTCTTATTGTACTTGAACCTAGAGATGTTCAGCCAGTCATAAAATCATAAAATCATAGAGGTGGAAGAGATCACAAGGGCCATCCAGTCCAACCCTTTGCCATGCAGGAAATACATAATCAAAACACCCCCAACAGATAGCCATCCAGTAGCTGTTCAAAAACCTCCAATGAAAGGTATTCCACCACACTCCAAAGTAGTATGTTCCATTGCCGAACAACTCTTATTGTCAGAAAGTTCCTCCTAATGTTTAGCTGGGATCTCTTTTCCTGCAACTTGCATTCATTGTTCAATGTCCTATTCTCTGCAGCAGCAGAAAACAAGTTTGCTCTATCCTCAATATGACATCCCTTCAAATATTTAAGCAAGGCTATCATATTTACCTTCTTTTCTCCAGGCTAAGCATACCTAGCTCCCTAAGTCTATCCTCATAGGGCATGGTTTCCAAACCCTTCACTATTTTAATCATCCTCTTCTGGACACACTCCAGCTTGTCAACATCCCCTTTTAAATTATGGTACGTGGAACCAGACATAGGACCTTATCCCACGCTGCTCTCAAAAGTGGCAAGAAA
>CM034705.1:4929168-4940482 GCA_020142125.1 Phrynosoma platyrhinos
TAATGAGGAATCTGTACTCTGGACAAGAGGCTACTGTCAGAACAGAACGCAGAAACAGAATGGTTCCCAAGTAGCAAAGAAGTCAAACAAGGCTGTATCCTTTCCCCCTATCTGTTCAACTTGTATGCAGATCATATTGTAAGGAAAGCAGGCTTGGACATGAAAGAGGGAGGAGTGATAATAGGAGGAAGAAATAACAACAATCTAATTTAATTCAACCGCTGGTCAACTGTGCAGAGCAGGGCAGGGAGAATCCCCATGCATAGTACAAATGAGACAAAAGTTCCTACTCACCTAACCTTACACTGAATGGGGTGGGAGAAAAGCCATTGCAGAAAAAGATATCTGAACAGGAAGATGACCAGGTTTCAATAGTCTTGGTTCCCCTTTGCATATCATCTGTGCCAGCTTGCAAAGCCCTTCTATATCTCCCTCTTTTTCTGCCCTCTTTGTAAATGGCATTCCCAAATCAGAGTGCAGTACTGCCAAGGAACAGAAATGGGGAAATAAAGAGGCTTTAATAAGTTAGAGTGGCAACTATAAATACAATAAATTACTTTGAAAAGTAACTTTATATTCTTTTCTTTGCCCAGATGGGAACATTGTATTCATTTTTTTAAAAGCCTATCTAAATATTATTTTCTGTGGGAATACTTTCCATAGAAGAAAGATTGCATACTTTCTGTTCTTATAGACTCTCCATGCTCCCATCATTCATGGATCAATAATAATGATATCTTTAGGAGGTGAAGTGACTGATAATGAAAAGATACCATGAGGTTACTAGTTGCTGGTAATCTTCTTTCTGTCTTTCTGTCTTTCTTTCTTTCTTTCTTTAAAAAAAAATGCTTCCTGGAATATAAAATGCTGTGATGAGATTTTTCTATAGGGAATGCATGTCATACAAATTAATTTTAGCCAAGACAGGATACGATAAGCTGTTTATAGATGGTCATGGGTAAGGCAAAACTAGAAATAACATGGGAGGGGAAAAAAAGGAATTTTAAGTCTTTCTAGGAGAGATATAACATAAAACTCATCTACACAAACACATATGTGGCTAAAGAAAGCTGCTTTATAACAGAGATGCATCCACACTGCAAAATTAAAGCAGTTTGACACCAGTTTAAGTGCCATGCTATCCTACAGAATCCCAGGGTTTGCATTTTAGTGGGATATTCAGCTTGGCCTGTCAGAAAGCTCTGGTGCCTTGCCAAACTACAAATCCCAGAATTTTGAGGGGGCAGATAGAGTCATGGCACTTAAACTTGTGTCAAACTGCTTTAATTCTGCAGTGCAGACACACTACAAACAGAAGTCAGAAAGCACTGGGCCATTGGGCTCAGTGTTTCTTATATTTCAGGGCTTCAGCTAGTGAATTTAGATCCATAATTGGGTCACAGACTGACCTGAGGTGGTTTGCAGTAGCAGCACGATCACCCTATAAACTGGCCATGGAAATATTAGTGTAAAAGCTAGCAGGCTAATCTTAAGGTTAATTTGAAAATATGTTCTTGGTTATAGTCCTCTAAAAAGCCTTGCTAAAAAGCCTAAAGGGAAGTGAAAGCAGTAGATGGCAATTAAAATCTCAGGCGGGAGGTCTGCTGATGACAATACTGCTGGCATAACTGGGGATTACACCAACGGAGATACTTTTCCCCAGATATTGCACAAGGAGATATCCAGTGCCTCCTTATACAATTTCCTGGTGACACAATGCCTGCAAACAGCTTCAGGCTCCTACTCCCTTTCCAGACCCAAATAGTCAGTCATTGGCTGGGCAGACTGAAATGGTTGCATCAAACCATCATCCAATTGTAAACCATCTCCTGGATCTCCACATAAATAGATTACACTTTCTTTTCTCCCTGAATTACATAGGTGCTGGAATGTTGTTTCTATTTCAGTATGGTACAGTCATTATAGTATTGGACTAGTGCCTTATCTGCATGGGCCAAAACCCCATCCCTCCTCTGCCATTCTGGTACTATCCTGTTTGGATGACACATGTCCCAAATTCTGGTTCTGGTGCAAGATGTCCTGATTATTGAATATGGATTAAGATGTTCTAATTATGTCCAGCATGTTTAGCACCAGAACCAATGTATAGCAGCCCTAACACACACACACAAATATATATATATTTGTGTGTGTGTGTCCATAGGACAGATTAGTGCCAGTTAAAGTGGAATTACAGTAGTATAATGCCCGGGATTCTCCATGAGAACACACTACATGTAAAATATGGATCCACCATAGAGTTTTGACTCTCATGATAAAGATGTAGCCTCCCTTTCCCTTGGGATATTTCCTACATTTTCAAAAGTAGAACTGGAGCAGCTGAGATTCTAATCATGGCATAACTCTTCCAATAGACAGTAACCCACCAAAATTGTTGTTGTTGCTGCTGTTGTCATGTTCCATGGGATTTTTGCAGTCCCGTGTGTTTTCATGTTATTATTACACAGAGAGGAATGTATTGAGCAGGGATGAACTGTCATCCTCACTTTCTCTGAAAGAGCTGTCATCCTCACTTTCTGTGATATTCATTTTAAAAACATTCACTTTAAAATTCAAAACCATGTGGGCAAATCTATTATCTCTTAAAAGCTAAGAATTCAAAACATTATCTTCATGAATCTGATATGGCATTAAGTTTAAGTCCATCCACTGAAGAAATTTGCACATTTTGAGAAGTTCATAACCTCCCCCCAAAAACCAAACAAGTTTCTCACTTATCTCTAATGCTGAGGCTGAAGAAACATTTACTTCATGAGAGAAGAGGGATTTAAATAGAATACATCACTGTTCTCATTCTCAGCAGGTCTCCTAGATCAGCTTTTGTGGTAACAACAGAGATCTATATAATAAATATTTTATATTTCTAACCAATAAATTACAGTAAGTAGAAAACCTGTGTCAGATGTACAAGGAAGCATCAGGAGTTCAGGTCCTCACAGGGTGGCAAAAATCACTAGGGGACCTCAAAACACTCATATTAATCGATGTTTGCCTTCTTGGTATGTCCTTCCTTTCCATCCCACCCCACCAAAGGAAGCAAGGAAAATGCATCCTGGCACTTGGTGTAGGGTTGAGATATTGATATTTAGTCAGGCTCTGCACCTTGTCCAACCTCTTCTTCCTTTTCTTCTTACCCCAATCTCACCCATCCTTGGCCAATGCATAGAGGTGTTTTACTCCCCTAGAACTGGTGTAAGAAGAGGATGTTGGGACAATTTGCTATGGGTAGTGTATTAAATAGTTGACCAAGCTAGCTGCATGTTACACTGGGAAGTTGTCTCCAGAAACAATGATGAAAGAGGATTCTCTCTTGTCCCCTTTGGGTCATGGAGCCTGGGATTGAGTAAGCAGGAGAATAACCTTCAGGTTTATCTGAGGATACATTGCTTTCTAAAGGCTTAGTATTTGTGGGGAAAATTTAGGCATGGTGTCATCTTTCTTTTCTGTCAAGACTGGCAAGGAGTAAGCCATTCCAAATGGCTTGGGCCAGGAGACCTAAGTCATTTAAAATTGGATGTAGGATTAACATGTCTAAGGTAAGGTGAGAGAGAGGTTCTTTGCACCTTGAAGTAACTCTGTTCTTTACCTCTATGCAAATCCTGGCTCAGATCCTCCATTGAGGAGGTGGGGAGTAAATTTATGCTCACAAAGTTGTACAATGGCACAATGACAATGAGGAGGCCTTAGTCAGTTTATCACATCTCCTTTCTGGGTTTCAGCCTGCACATTTTTGTTGTTGTTGCATGCCTTCAAGTCATTTCTGACATGGAAATCTTAAAGAGATTGGGGTTTTCTGGGCAGGATTTGTTCAGAGGAGGTTTGCCATTGCTTTATCCTGAGGAGGAGAGCATGAAATTTACTCAAGATCACCCAGTGGGTTTCATGGCCAAGTGGGAATCAAACCCTGGTTTCCAGAGTCATAGTCCAACACTCAAACCACTATGCTATACTGTTTCCATCCTGAACATACAACATTCTAAAATTTCACCATCAATATGGTCATCCACCCACCCTGACTTTAGGCAACATCTTTCCTCCTGCCTTTGAACTTCTCACCTCATCAATGTATCCACACATTTTGCATTTCTATGGCTATTCATATAGTCTGATTATAAATGTCATTCCTGGCATCTGATGTTTACACCAGGCATCTGAGGAAGCAGATCAAGTCTATGAAAACCTATGCTACAACTTCTTTTGCACAATTAGTCTCAAAGGTCCCTTTGTATACTGATATTCCAGACTAACGTAGCTATGTCTCTGGATGACACCTATTAGTGAATTGTGACATTGTGCAATTGAAAACACACACATCTGTATTTGTGATACACAAGGCAAATCATTTGTGTGTGCATCCATATACAGCCATGTGCAATGACACAACATGTGCAACTCTGTATCTGCAACTTTTAAATGAATATGGTCATTCTACACCCAACAAAAAAATGACCAACTTCAATAAATTTCTTTCTTCTATCTGTGTGTGTTTTCAGAGGTCATTTTTTTTTATCTTAACTTCCGTAACAGGGATGTTGTGAGAATGAGATTGAATAAAACATGTATGTACCTCCCTGAGAGGTTTGAAGAACAGATGAGCTACAAATGTGATAAATAAATGATACAGTAAAATCAATGTCCACCTCTGAAATTCAAAGGAATATTTCTGTGCAGAGAGAAGATTTTCAATCATGCTTTTCGAACTAATATGACCTGAGTCCTTTGAGAACAATTAAATGTGTATATTTGACTCTCTTTCCTTCTCTCTTCCTGTTACAAATCTTATGGGATACTGCTAAAACACATACACCAAAATTTATACTGTAAATTCCACTTGAAGCTTAGCCAGAGCCCAGTGGGAATTCTAGTTGTCATTTTTCCAGTGTAGAACAGGGTAACTTGTGAGACAAAATGGAAAATAAAGCCATTTGGCAGGGGGGGGGAAATGCAGGTAAGTGTATGGGGGAGGTGGGAGGAGATAAAGAAGAGATGGCAAAGCTTTTGAGCAGAGCAAAAAAATCCCGATTGGGTCAGCAGAAACCTTGTAAGACAATACATATTTAAGCAATGCATTCGAGGTAGAAACATTGCTTGACAGATGCTTAGCAGCCTTATTCTTAGAGCAATAAAATGCCAAGAGTTGACAAAAGTTGTAAAGGTTACCTGTGAAATATGGACTGGAGCATTACCCAATATTTCAACACATGCACACAGTATGAGGAGGGTCCATTCCCTCAGTTCCATCCTTTGGTTGTGGTTTGTCTATTCCATAAGCCATGGAACAGATAGCAGACCATGAGTGCATCTACACTGTAGAAATGACACAGCTTGACACTGCTTTAACTGTCATGGTTCCATCCTTCAGAATCCTGGGATTGTAGGTTTGTCAGTCACCAGCACTCTTTGACAAAGAAGGCTGAAGATCATGTAAAGCTACAAATTCCAGGATTCCACAGAATGGCATTGCAGCACATAAAGTGTTGTAAAACTGCATTATTTCTACAGTGTAGATGGACTCTAGAACAAGTACAAGCCAGCTATTGCCCCTGGGAGAGATTCTACCACCAGGATCTGAATGCTCTATGGCAGTACACTGGGCAGGAGATAGCATTCTGCTGGGTAACTGCTTTATCTTTCTCTGCTTTTCAGAAAGAAGAGTAAACAAATGGCAGAAGCTTCCCTGTCACCACTCCATGGCCAATATGGTGAGAATCATATTGGCCTGTGTTATAGCAGGGTATTCAAGAAACTCTGGCATATAGTGACTGGCATACTATTAGAGACATTTGTTGTTGTTGTTAACTACCCTCGAATCGATCCCAACCCATGCAACCCTGTGGATGAGACACCTCCAAGAACCTCTGTCCTCCACTGCTCTGATCAGTTCCTGCAAATTCGTACCCGTGACCTCTTTTATACAGTCCATCCATCCAGCCTGTGGCATTCCTCTCCTTCTACTTCCCTCCACTTTTCCTAGCACTATTGCTTTTTCCAATAAATCATGCTTTCTCATGATGTGAACAAAGTATGATAGCCTCAGTTTTGTCATCTTGGCTTCCAGGGAGATTGCTGGCTTGATCTGCTAGAGACATACGGAGGTGTAAGTTAAGCTACATGTGTCTATTTTGAGTCATTTTGGAGGCTGGTATTTCCTTCAGAAAACCATGTGCCCCACAGACCTTCTACAGAGCTGCTGAAGCTCCACCACTACCTCCAGTAGCTATATCTGCCTGGAAAGGAGCAAAAGGGAAGTGCAGCATTGTCTGGCTATGTCTTGCTAGCCAGATGTGAAATGATTACTGTTGAGACCTCCAAAGACCTCAGCAGACCTCAAAGGATGGTGTCATTGCTCTGTGTCTGGCTATGAGCACATGACCAGATGTTTTTGTAGTCTCCCCTGTTTCTCTTCTGGCAGTATTTGTCATGTGCAGCTCTTTGGCGGGCCTGGGCAGAGATAAAGGGAGCAGCATATTGTATTTCCATACTATAGCCTCTGTGTGTAATACAGCCAGATAGTTCATTTCTTCTTTCTCTGGCTGTATCCACACTGCAGAAATACTCCAGTATGACAACATTTTAACTGCCATGGTTCAGTGGTATGAAATTCTGGGGATCATAGTTTTGTGAGACATTTAGCCTTCTCTGTCAGAGAGCACTGGTGCCACAACAAACTTTAGTTCCCAGAATTCCATAGCATTGAGCTGTGGCAGTTAAGGTGGTATCAAAGTGGATTGTTTCTGCAGTGTGGATGAAGCTTCTGACCTGGTATCACATATGGAGGGCTATCAAGTTGAGAAACACTGAATTGGAGTATCAAGCAAAGGCAAGGAAGATCTCTCCACTGATAGTGAAATAGGTGATGTAGCTCAATGGAATATATGAAGAAATAGTATACAAAGTCTAGTTGATCAAGAAAAAAGTACCACTGTTGGAATAGTTTAATAAACTGGATGGGCAAAGGGATCAATAATTTGTTTTGCATGTACCATGACAACATGACAGCACTGTGACAAAGGTGTACAAAAGCTTCTCTCTCTCTCTCTTTCTTTGACAGAGAGAGAGAAGTTCAAGAGTTTTGCTGAGATCTGTTGCATTTTAAATAGTTGCTTTCAACTCATAGGTAACTTATGCACAAACCCACTGTGATCACTTGGTCCCAGAGTCTCCAAAAATACATAATTGAAAGGCAAAAGACAAACCACAAATGGCACACTAGGTATGGGACAAACTCTTCATTAGCCATGCCATGAACCCAAAACATCTGTCTTCTGGCTGAAAGTGATGACTCTTTTGCCTGATGAAGGAAACAAACACAAAATGCTAGTGTTGTGTCCTTTGGGATCCCAGTGACCTTAACCAGCCGTCATCTTTCCTTCTCAAGTACATTCTGAGACAAGTAGCGGGAAATAGGTTGAGCTAGGACAAATGGATTTGACTTCAGAAGTAGGAAACTAGTTAACAAGTGGTTGGCCCATTGGATAGCAAACAGGTTAAAGGGAGCACTAAAGGGGTATAAATACTCTAAATAAATAAATAAATACTTTATTATTATTCTCTTTCTCTAGCTCATGAATTGCAGAGTAATTGAAAGCAAGCCCCCCCTGCTCAGTCATGCCCTCCCTGTCTCATGCCTTCCACCACTGCAATAACCCCAAAAACTTAGCAGCTGCAAGTGAAAGAATTTGGATGAGTTGCGAGAAAGTAGAGAATAAGAATGGCCCATTGTAACCCATTTAAAGAAAAGTCTTTCATACACACAAAAAAAAACAAAGAGAAATGCTAACAGGTTTATAGCTGGTAATTACAAATAAATAAATGAGAGAATTGAAATAGTCAAAGTGTTCCCACACTTGGATCAAATATTGACTAGAACTGAGACTAAAGTCAAGAAATCAGAAGGAGACTAGGACTGGAAAGGACAGCTATACTAGAACTGGACAAGATCCTAAATTGCAAAGATATAACTGACTACTAAAGTGAAGATATTCTAAGCCATTGTATCCCCCATCACCATGAATGGATATGAGAACTGGTCAGTGAAAAACGTGGCTAGGAAGAAAATCAACTCATTTGAGATGTGGTGCTGAAGAAGAGTGCTGAGGATTACATGGACGGCCAAGAAGACAAACAAATGGGTTGTAGAATAGATCAAGTTTGAATTCTTTCTGGAACCCAGGATGGTTCAGCTGAGACTACTGTAATTTCGTCACATCATGAGAAGGCATGATTCATTAGAAAAAGCAATAATGCCAAGAAAGATAGAGGAAAGAAGGAGAGAAAGATTACATGACAGATGCATAGACTCAAACAGGGTGGCCATGGCCCTAAGCCTGGAAAACCCAAGCAAGCAGTAGAGGACAGGGGATTTTGGAGATGTCTTTTCTACAGGGTTGCCATGAATTGATATAAACTAGAGGGCACTTAACAGCAATGATTTATGAAAATTAATTAATAAATAGATATTTCAGCCTTTCAGAGTTTTAGTGGAGAAGAAGCCACAAGCCTTCCAATTTATCATCATATAATCTGAATTTGGCTTGAAGATGATTTGGGCAGCCTTTGGATTGGCCCTGGCCAAACTGAACTATTTTCCAAATTGAAACCAGAATCTTGCTTTTAGTCCCTGGATCTAAAAATAGTAAGTCTCAAAATGAATACCACTACACTTTAAAAAAAATTATTGCTCTTTCACTAATTGCCAAGCAAGGAAGAGAGTGGAAATATCTAACTTATTGTGACATTTACATTTAGCCAGAGAGAAGCATTTTTAAATAGCACCAATATCTCATTGTGTTTTTTAAGGGATAGTAACAGCCAAACATTTGCTCTTTCTACTAAAAATTTTGCAAGCATTCCTAGTATTTCCATACCACTTAGCTTGGCCTTGTATCAGACTTCTGCCTCTCATGTTTGACATAATAACCCATACTAACAGGCCTTAGTGTCTGTGCAAGGACAAGAGTGGGATACCAAATAAATAAACAAATAAATAAAATTTTCACGTGCAAATCACAATTTGAACATGTAACAGATTGCTTATTTACATTATAGCCCATAGATGACGATGAATACACAGTGAGTTCTATTGAAATAAAGCTTTCTCCCAAGAGAACAGAGATCACTGTGCATTGATTTCTTTAGCATATACACACTACAAAACAACATTATGTAGCATTTTCTTTACAGAAATCCCAAGTGGAATGTGGGACAGGTTTTTACTGCTGTCCTCCCCCTTCCATCAGCCTTGCTTTTTCTATCAACCAGTTGGTGCATTCAAGTGTTAGACAATGAGGTCTGTCAAAGCATATTGCATTCATCGCATTCCCCATATGCCATATGTCTTCATTTTCTCTCTGGCATGTCACAATTGTTTCAGCATTTTGCAAAGTGTTTTTTTTTTTTTCCGTTCTATCCAAATGCTCAACACTCTTTGTGATAATGGATTGCCATAGTGGGGGGAAATTACAGAGGTACCTAGAAATCCTTCCTCTTCCAGAATTTCCCAAGTTACCATAGCTCCCTGGTTCCCTTGGTAAGTACCTGATGTATTAAAATTGTATTGAAGCATATGTACCCCTATAATACACATATTTTTCATTTCCTCTCCCACAATTTTCTTCATTCTCAGCTAGACTGAGCTTGGAAAAGTGGATTGCTTGCACTGAGTGGCAAATGGAGAAAGATTCTAGAAGTAAAACTGAATATTCTTGTAATTATGTATTGTGGTGTATGATGACACATCATGTTCTAATTGCTGTTGGTAGTCAACTAGAATGATCACAAGGAATCAATGCAAATTGCCAGATTATTTATTTACTCAGCCATAGAAAAATTGATTCAATGTGCCTATTCTCATTGGAATTAACCAACAGAATTCAGACTAATGAGTGGAAGTTGGACAGTTGTTTTGCACCTTTTGTGCTCCAAAAAAGGTTTTAACCATGGTTTTCATTGTTGTGTGCCTTCAGGTTGCTTCTGATTTATGGTAACCCTAAGGTGAACCTATCACAAGGTTTTCTAGGGCTGATACTATGTGATTCACCTAAGGGCACCCAGAGGGTTTCCATTGCTGAACCCTGGTCTCCAGGGTCATAGACTAATGCCCAAACCGCTACAGCATGCCGGGTCTCTCTAATCTTTGTAGCTCCTTACAAAGTTTATACTTATTTACAATATTCACTTAAAATATTAATTACCCTCATAGAAAACAATGCAGCAGAACATTATCAAATGTAGAGGTCAACGTTTAATGTATCCATGTATTGAAGTCTTCCTTCCACCACACAAAAGCTCACTCCGAACTACAACACATCTTCCACAGAGGACATTTCTTATTATGAAGGAGTATGAAATGTTCAGTTTTACCCACCTCTCTCTCTTTTTTTTTTTTTTTTTGCCAACAACTAATGGAGTGAAAACAACCTGTACCTAGAAATAAAACTGTTGGGAAAAGGTAAAATCTGTACAGCAACTCCAAGATAAAGAGGTTAACAGATGAAAGTGCCAAAAATCTATTTCCCTTAAATGATATCCAAGAGGTTTTTTTTAAAAAAACTCCATCAGATAAGGTTCAATTGAGCCAGTATGGAGGGGGGAAATTAGCAATAAAAGCAAGCCAGTAAGAACTAAAGTAATTTTGTGCCAAAAAAAAAAATCTATACTCAGGATAAGTAATTTCTATTGGATAGATTCAGAGTTATGTGAAACATACGTAAGGAAGAATGAGATTGGAATCAGTTTGTGGGAGTATTTTGTGGTTGTTGCCTTTAAAAAAAAATCTCTCACACTTTATATTATAAAGTTTATCCCGTTATCTACCTTAGACTCCAATCATTTCTGAAGCTGAGTACACCCACGCTGTCACCTCTGTTGAGATAGGTCACTGCTGGAATATATAGGATTCATTAGTAGGAAGCCAAGGTTGATTACATGAGACCTGAGTCAGCTGGAAGCAGCTCTCTTAACTTCATTGTTGGCTTCCAGTGTTACATTTTTTAAAAAAAGAAAAATAAAAAAATAAAAAATAGAAATATGTAATAAATTAACAGTGTCTAAACTGAAATGTCTCCTTTGCATACAACAAAACTAGACTTCCTATGCTGTCCTGCCCATCTACTTAACTGTATGTTGTCTGTTGCATTTCCTGTAATACACTTTTTTCTCCTTAAGAAGCCCAAAATCTACCAGACTGGTTTCATTGAGATACTTTTTGGAACATGGAGTTAAAATTTTAAAAAAAACAAAAAACAATCATATTTATCTTAACAGTGTGTATGTGTCTCCAAGTCTCCTGTTG
>CM034705.1:4940582-4955265 GCA_020142125.1 Phrynosoma platyrhinos
TAGGATTCCAAATACTGTATATTGCACAATAAACTGGATACAGGAGGGTTTGCAGAATATCATAGCCAGTATTCAATTTAGCAGTTACAGTATTGCATGCTGGACTTAAAATACGGTCACATTTATACCATGAATGAACAAATAGGATCCTTAAAAAAAATACCTTTGCAACCTGATAGAACCTTGACTGAAGTATTTCTGAAAAAACTGGAAAACAAGCTGCTGGAAATGATGCTTGCAGTATGCCATTGGGTGCTTTGGGGCAAAAAGTTGTTGTACCAGCTGCCTGTTCTCAAGACCGCCCTCAACTAGGAGTGCACCATAGAATTCCTTTCCTAGGAGTCAAGACAATGAAGACAGAGGTCTGTTGTCATAGGCTGCATTCACACTGCAAAATAATCCATTTTGACACTGCTTTAACTGCCATGGCTCAGTGCTATGGAATCCTGGGATTTGTAGTTTTTGTGTGGCACCAGAGCTCTCTCACTGACAAGGCTAAATATATCACTGGACAACAAATCCCAGAATTCCATAGCACTGAGCCATGGCAGTTAAAGTGGTAACAAACTGCATTACAGCCTCAATTACAGTGATAATGCAAGGTCTCGGCCAATATAGTTTGTATACAAACTTTTGCATACACACACACAAAGAGACAGAAATCCTTTACAAAATTATCAACAAAAATATAAAGAACAAATATAGCAAAAAATGTGCACAAACTCTCCAAATCTTAATTAGCAAGGAGGGAACTTCTGAAAATTTTCCTTCTTGCATTTTCCATTCTTACCACCCTAGTTTAGTAAGGGTAGGATGAGGAAATTTTTCTTTTCTACATTATAGAAATCTCAGGGGGCGTAAAAAAATTCTTTTTTTTGTTGCTGCAGTACAATACACTTCTTCCTCTGATAAGGAGCTAATGAGCTCTTTCCAATGGAGCCTTTGAAGGTGTTTGAAATGGTTCGGTAACATTATGGGATATCATTTTGGAGATTTACTTCAGGAAGCACCATGCCGTTCCATGAATAATTAATGTTCATTATAATATGAGACTTTCTTTTGTATGTTGAAAATCATGCTCTGTTCCCTACCTGTGAAGTATAATTTTCAATCCAATAAAACAGCACTGGACAAAAGTATTATGTCAGCTATCAAGGGATCTTTTGCTTTCATGATCCATTACAAAGCAGGGATGAAGCTGGAGCAGCACTGGAAGGAAATGAACCCTTTAGAAAGACTATATACATTCTTAAATACTAGCAAATTCAAGCTAAGGTTCTAGGGAGCTCTTACAGGCTAGGTCATTGGATTATGGATGGGTGAGAGAGCCACTGGGTTCACAAATGTGTATTACCCAGATCCTTAAATAGAAGAGCACACTTTGCACTCGCAAATTCACATAATTGTGAGTCTTTGAGGAAATTTCATGCAGCAACAAAACGTTCATGAAATCCACACAGCAGAAAAATGTGCAGGAAAATATGCATACATATAAATATTGTGTACAAAGATGCTCAAACCAATTGTCTACTAATACTAATAATACATTTTAAAAATTTGGAAAACAATGCACAGTATTTTTGGGGGGGGGTGGGGGAATGTGAGCCTACATATGTACAGATTTTCATGTGGAAACCAGAAAGTACAGTGCATGGGGAATCAAAAACAAACTCCTTGAGATCAAGGGGTGTAAAGAATACTTGCTAACATTTGCTTCCTTAGTGAATGAAGTGTATCTAGATATTTCCATCTACTGAGAGAAAAATGGTGAAATGGCATCACTGCAGAAAATGCCCTTAGTGATTAAAGTTAGGAGATGCAAGACTGTTTAAAGCTCAAAAGGTCCTTATCAAAAGATAGAAAGGTCTTCATTTCTCCTTGGTACTGACTAATTCATATTAGTCTTTCTTTAAATATTATTAAGAGTAATTGGATGTGTGTTCTCCTCCTGCCATACCTCAATGGGACCATTCCACTTATCAGATTACCAATGTTCCTGAATCCTAATTTTGCTTTTGAATTAATTTCACAATTTCACCATTTCCTTCACTCTACACATATAAGGAACACTGCAGGAGGTACCATTTCCTCTTCCATTCCCATATTTCATACTTGTGTATAATATCTTGCCTCTGGGTAGATTTTTACACCTTAGTAGGCTTGAATAGTTGCTCCTAGTTAAGGGAGAACTTTGGGTCACGACATCATCAACTTTGTACTCCTGTTCAAATAGACTTACTCTTGGAAAAACAAGACTACCTTGCAGCTCCATAATCAGGTTGTTAGTCTCTCCATGGCTTGCTCTTAAGTCCTCCTTCAGTTTTGCATAAAGTTATGGCTCAATAATGTTATGTTCTGGTGCAGAACACTGTAGGTTCACCAGTAGCAAAATTGAAGGACATCTGTTTGAGAAATAAGCTAATTACAGGTGTGCTATGACAGTGATTCTCAAACTTTGGTCCTCCTGATGCTTTGAACCTCAGCTCCCAGAATTCCTGACTATTGGCTAGGCTCTGTGGGGCTTCTGGGAGTTAACGTTCAAAATACCTGGAGGACCAAAGTTTGGAGACCACTGTGCTAGAAGATGCTATCAGGTCACCAGTGTTGAAGTAAGATTTGACTGCCAGTCAAGTCAGCTGTTGTACACAAAATGAAAGTTGGATTCTGTCTTATCCTTGACCTCAAATGGCAAACTGTCCTTGATCACTCCTTTGTGATAGAGTACATTTGCACCAGTTCACCTGGCAATTAGGAAATGACATTTTTAAAGACCTTATGTCACAAAGCAACAATACATTCCTGTGAATTAAATGTAAGACATCAGAGAGAAAAGATCCTCACACAGACAACTTCCTATCTATTTATCTAGCAGATAGATTGTCTTTTTAATGCCTTTGGACATTTGTTTTATCTTTTTCCTTTGTTTTATTTCCCATACAGGGCTGTTCAAAAATGGGATCTCCCATTTTGTTTCCAATACTTTCTGCTAAATGGGTAGGCCAAGCTAAAGTCATAAAGGGTAACAAGAAATCCTCTTGGCATTTTTTAACTACAATGTTAACAGCCTAGCTGTCAACCCACTAGTCTCTCATAGCCCACTTGTGGGAATCAAATATCATTCTGAGAAGCACTGGACTAGATAATCTCTTAAAGACCTCCAAACCATATCATTCTAAAAATGAAGCTTGAAATGCAATCACATACATGAGTATTTTGCAGCAGAAACTCCATGCTGCAGAGATAATGAGCTAATTTCCTTCCTATTCTTTCTCGCAACACCTTTACAATGAAATGCAGAATTTTCAGTAAATGGTACTCATTAGAGATAACCAGTGACCAGCACTTAGAAATAAATCTTTTTCCCACTGGAATTTACAAAAAAATGTACTGGAACAAAATGTGATTTAATTCAAGTGATACATAACAGCCTTTGCAAACAAAATCCACCAACATTGATACCTTTATTGGCCAACCAAAATGCACAATATACTTGTTGCAAGCTTTCGAAGCTCCACTGCCTTCTTCATCAGGCAAGGTGTTACAAACCAAACAGGAGAAAAAAATGGAGATGTTAAATTAAGATGGTATTTTTTTCTTCTTCTTAAATTTGAACTGGATTGACATGTTTTACCTCAACACCTACAAAAATGTTCCTGATGCAAAAACATGAACACTCCCTGAGAAATCCGTTGTCTTCTGCCTACAAAGAGGCCTGTGATCTCATAGGAATGGAGGTATATTGGATTGCAAGAGAGGGGTCATTGTTGAGATGCAAATTGACTTTAAATTTCCTGGTCTTTGCAAATCTCCCAATAGCCGCAAGGACAGAAGGAGGAGAGACAGCCTGCAAAAGATACCCTCCACTTACCATCTTAACTAAGGACAGAAATATCAAAATGCAGGCATCTGACTAACATCTCTGATTTTTTTCTCCTGTTTGGTTTGTAACATCTTGCCTGATGAAAAAGCCGATGGAGCTTTGAAAGCTTGCAACAAGTATATTGTCCATTTTGGTTGGCCAATAATGGTATCACTGTTTAGTGGATTTTTGCTTGAATTTGCTAAATGACCAACACAGCTACCCCTGCATGTTTCACATTTGGCTTTGGGCATAAAAAAAGAAAATCCAAGATATCCTGCAGAATTCTCCTTCAGGGAAGAAATTCAACACATCATACAAGATGTATATTCAAAACCTATCTTCTGTATCCTTTTACATATGTAATAATCAAGGGATGTAGCTATTGGGGGCTGCAAATAAGTATTCTCTCCTCACAAAATATTTTTTTTTCTTTCAGTCCCGAAATTCCTAGCATTTCAGAGAGTGAGAGCTTGAAACTTACTTACCTCTACAACTCTTTCTTGTTTTTGTTTTTTTCATATTGCCTTGCTGGTGTTGTCTGCCTCTTTTCTTTGGATACCTACAGTATCCCAATGACCAACTGAAGTTTTGAGGCTGCATCTATATTGCAGAATTAATGCCATTTGACACCACTTTAACTGTCATGGCTCCATCCTTGGAATACTGGGATTTGCAGTATGTTGTAAAAATAGAGCTTTCTTCCAGAGAAGGCTAAATATCTCACAAAACTGCAAATCCCATAACATTTAGCCATGTCAATTAAAGTGGTCTCAAACTGCTTTATTTCTGCAATGTGGATATGCTCTGTGTATGTATGTGTGTCTTTCTTTTTTAGCAGAGCAGAACAATTTCAGTCAATTTTTCAGGGAGTGGTTCTTAATTTTCTCATGAAATGGCACAGATATCTCACTTAAAAAAAAAAAAAGATCTTGCTTTTCAAGCTTTTAAAATCTCTGTGTCTTTTAATTCCAGAGGAGGAAGCATACAGTCTGGACATGTGGTGAAGCCTGATTTTTGTATGGGTGCATTAGACAACCGTAAAGGGGGGTGATGTCTGTAGTGGAATCCTTTGGCAGAGAACATGGCTTGAACCCGAAACAACAGCCCACACCATTCTGTAACCTTTTGAATCCAATCCAACTGGTATTCTGTACATGCATTATAGACTAATGAAACATTTTTAAGAATGTTGACTTCAAAGACATGCGACCCTAAGTTCATATGCCCAGTAAAACTGATAGCCCATCTTTAACTCCATCCTCAGATGTGAAATAGAGAAATAATGACTGCAACTGATGGATGCCCTCTTTGATATACTCGATTTTTGATCTTCACCAGCTGCTGGATGGTGTCGACTTTGTTCCCACTGCTTGCCTCCTGTGGAGATATATTTAAATTAGCCAATATGCTGCCAACCACCCCATCCCACCCCAAATGTAGATAAAGCTAGAAAAATAAAATGAAAGGGGGCATGTGTGTCTATTTACAGTGAGAAATG
The DNA here is from genome assembly GCA_020142125.1 of Phrynosoma platyrhinos. NCBI lineage: Eukaryota > Metazoa > Chordata > Lepidosauria > Squamata > Phrynosomatidae > Phrynosoma > Phrynosoma platyrhinos. The sequence continues at coordinate 4,945,943 of CM034705.1, forward strand.
AAGACAAACTTTGTCATCTAGGGAGATGAAAAGCCATATTTCTGGTTATGTTCTCAATGTGTGCCAAGTGACGACAATGGAAATGTCAAGATGTGTTCCCCTGCACGTAGGGTGTCCTACCCGCTTATTTAATACATACATATATATATATATATATATATATATATATATTGAAATTATGTAACCAGGAACAAGAGGATCCAGATTTATGATTTAATATGCATGGAAAATAACATGAAAATAAAGGAGAGAACCAATTAATATGAAAACTGGCACTGTTGCAATGCAGACTGCATTTTTTCTTTTGTTTTCCTTTCCAACAAATGAAAGATATATATGTTACAATCAAAGATTTTTTTTAAAAAAAATAAACAAATAAAGTGGTTGCAAAAGGAGGCTAAAATTTGGATGTGACAAGAAGAGTAACACTGAAGACTAAGGTTGCATCTGCATTACAGAAGTAATTCAGTTTGAAACTGTTACATAGGATGGGGCCATGGCAGTTAAAGCTGTGTCCAACTGCATTAATTCAGCAATGCAGATTCAACCAAAAAGAGAAGGAATTAGCAAAAAAATAGTTCTCTGTTTGCATTCGGAGGGCAGAGTGATAGTGGTTAGGATCCTATTGGTGACATATATATGCACAATGCAAACTGAGAACTGTTTTCCACTAATTTCTCCTTCTCTGTGTGTATTTTGCACTCTCTGGAGCCACAAAAACTGCTTAAAGCAGGGGTAGGCAACCTTTCCCCTTTAAGGGCTGAGGGACTTCAGCTCCCAGAAGCCACAGCCATGTTGGCCAATAGTCCCATGTTGGCCAATAGCTCCTGGGATTCTGGGAGCTGAAGTCCCTCGGCCCTTAAAGGGGAAAGGTTGCCTACTCCTGGCTTAAAGTGAAATAATTATTTTTTAAAAATTGAGAACTAGCCCATGGGGATGTAAATGTAAATATTGCAATGGTTCAATTCCATTTTAATTGTCATTTTATAAGTTTTTAATTGTACTGTGTTTTCAGACTGTAAGCCACTTTAAGTCTCAATTTGGGGCAGAAGTGGGATACAAATTATTATTATTTATTATTATTATTATTATTATTATTATTATTATTATTATTATTATTTCCTTGATTTGAGTTTTCCCCTTTATGCAAGGATGACTAGAGACAGGATGGTGTGGTACATATGGGGTCCATGGGCTTCATTTAGAGTTCAGGTGTTTTCCTGCAGATGGAAAGTCAACAGGGTTTGTAACCATCCCCACCATCATCACCACCATGACCTGAGATATTATTTCCTCCCAAACATTCATCTCATTTTTAGAGGTGACATACTGCAAAACTGAATTCCAAGAAGGGAATAAGAAGAAAATTAACAGATGAAGAAAACTTAGATAATACTCCACAAGCCAGTTAATATGCGCTTAAAGTACTTACTGAGTGCTGCCTCTAAGGAGAAGCTAACAGAAGGGGAGCCATGCATCATGGTTATTATATTCAGCTTCCTTCTTCACTTGATTATCCTCTGCATTGTCTGTCAGGGACAGGCAAAGCATGAGGATTTGACCTAAGTGAACACTTCTAATAAAGGCAGCTCAGAAAGCAAAAAAATGACACACTGACAAAGTGTGTGGGCCAGCTGTCAAGTGAAGTGTGATCTTAATTAGAGTTTGGAGAGTCCCCCTCCTCTTCTCTTTTTGTCCTTTAGCTGAGATGAATTGGGTCCTTTATTCCCAAGAATGTGAAGCATGGCAAGACTGCCATTTCATATCAATACTCCAGGAAAACAAGATGTTGCACACAGAGTCCCATGAGAAAGGGCAGTATAGAAAGGGCTCTTTTGAGAAGAGAGATAGCGTAATCATCTCCATTCCCTTGTTAACACTCACAAAGCCTTTCTCATGTACTAAGATGACTGCCTGCTTTCTACATAGAGCCATGAATAATTTTCATTTGCCACTCATTCATCATATATAGGCATTCTGAGGATGAATGGTATGATATTATGTGTATGTGTGCATTTGTGAGGGGGGGATAAGAATCTGTCTAGAATAGATATAGACTGGAATCCTCTTGCTTACATATGAGGCAAAAATGCACATTCATAGAATCAGAGAATTGGGAGCAATCACAAGGACCATCCAGTCCAATCCCATTCTGCCATGCAGGAGCACACAACCAAAGCACCCCCAAAAGATGCCATCCAGCCTCTATTTAAAAACTTCCACCACACTCCAAGGGAGCATATTCCACTGTCAAACAGCTCTTACAATCTTATAAGAATCTCTTTTCTTGCAGCTTGCATCCATTGTTTCGGGTCCTAGTCTCTGGAGCAGCAGAAAACAAGCTTGTTCCCTCCTCGATATGACATCCCTCCAAATATTTAAACATGGCTACCATGCCACTTCTTAACCTTCTCATCTCCAGCTAAACGTACACAGCTCCCTAAGCCAATCCTCATAGGGCATGGTTTCCAGACCTTTCACCATTTTGGTCACCCTACTCTGGACACACTCCAGCTTGTCAACATTCTTCTTGAATTGTGGTGCCCAGAACTATTACTTCCCTAATCTACACACTATACTTTTTTATCAGTCTAGAACTACATTGGCTTTCTATAGCAGCTGCATCTATAGCATACTGCATTTTTCTATTTCTATAGCATGCTGTAATATGCTTGTATGTTCTCTCTCAGCCACTGTGAAGAGAGGTATTCAGTACCTTCACCTTCAATGACCCTTCCATGCTCAATAGTTCTGGTATGGAAGTGTCCCCACATAGTGGAGTGGATTATGGGGAACAATTGCATATCATCTGGTTCTGGTTCTGCAACTGGATTCAAGAAGAAGCGGGCATCCTCTTGAACTGAGTGTCTTTAGATGACCCCAGGGAAGTCCTGAAAGAGGGTATCATCTTCATGAAGAAACACAGCCATCCACTGCCTTGATCTCCTCTGGCCACTAAATGACCATGATGGTGATTTCCAGGTTGCAGAAAGGTAAGTAAAGTGCATGGGATGGGGAAGGAGGGGGTTACATCTGATTGAGTTTTAAGCTTCACCAGTGTTCTTTAGGATATCGCCCATGAGGTTCAATACAAACCTATCATGTCAGTCATATTTAAGCCACTGAAATTAATGTGACAAATTAGTTTTGACAAGCTAACCACCACTGAATTCAGTGGAAGCTTAAAACAACTATCTTGGTCGAGTTCCAACTTCATGTTCTCCTTTGATTGAGTTCAGTGTGACTATAAACTCAACGTGGATATAAACCAGTTCTTCCCTTAATATTATCCACCTGTTTAAATATTTATACACACTTTTCTAATGTGTAATGGGATCTCACTGGCAACCAAACAAATAAAAACAGTAAATCTCAATCAAACAATGTAAAATAATAATGAAAGCGTAAAACAAACATCGAAACAACATCAGCACCATCAAAAGCAGTCACATCAGGAGACTCATAAAACACTGTTGTCAAAAAGTTGTTGGTTGTCCTATCCTTTGCTCAGTGCAGAAACTTCTGGCTGAGAATTGGCCATCCATCCTCTGAAAGGGGCCTAAAGATAAAAGCTCTGCATTTCCACCCAGCTAAACTGTTGCATCAGAGGGATCTGGAATTAAAAAGGACTTGGAAGGTCATCTAGTCTTGCAAATAAACTATCCCGTTCAAATGGCTATTCAGCATCTGTTTAAATACCATGAGTGAAGGATGTCTCACAAAGCAGTCTTTTCTGCTGTTGAATATCTCTTACCATTAAGAATGTTATTGTAATGTTCATCTGAAATTGATTTCCATGTGATTTCCTCCCATTAGTGTTAGTCTGATTCTGAAGCAACAGAAAAGAAATCTAGTTCTGTCTTCTACACAGCATCCTTCAGGTATTTGAAGACCACTGTTGCATTTCTTTAATTTTCTCTTCTATGATCTAGCTGTTTCAACACCAAAGAAATTCATAGGACCTGGTTTCCACAGAACTCTCACAATCCTGGTTTGATGTTCTCTGTATTAAATCTTGGAAAGTTTTTTTTTGGGGGGGGGAGGTTACAAGTCTCTAAATTCATGATGACCACTGGCCATAGCAAGAAACTTTGCAAATGCAATTACATATGGAGCAAGTTATAGCAATGTTAGAAATAATAGATATGTTTACTGGAGGAGGGGGAGGAACCCTGTACTTTTTCACTTCTTTTCTGTTGTCAATATGAATTATTTGCTTGCCTACATGCAAATTGAATATAACCAAATTGGGACATAGAAACATAACAGATTTTCTGTGCAATTACTTTGCCAACTTTTCTTTTAAAGGTCCACCCACTCCTCTTGCGTCACTAGGTTTACTCTTGGAGGGAGAAATTAATAATCCTGATAAATCTGGCAAATAGAGATATAATGTTTCATGAGAGCATGTGGGAGTAATTGGCACAATAGCCATTAATCTCTGATTCATCTAGATAATCTTTCCCATTGTGCATGTTTTTTTCCTGAAAATCTTTCAAATTATATATATATATATATATATATATATATATATATATATATATATAATTAATCAGTTGTCTCACAATTTTGTCATGCATGTTTCCCTTGTACTATAAGAAGGATCTTGTTCTCCTGAGTCACATCATCTGTTAACCCATCTGATTCTCCCTTCTCTGACTTTCCAAGGTCTAAAACACCAGATCCAACCTTTAGAGCACAGTCAGTCATAAGTAAACATGAGACAACACTATGACGCCAAAAAAAAAAAAAGTATAAGTTTCCAAGTCTCAATAATTAATCATTCTACTTTATTTTATACAGCTCTGACCTCATATGGAGTCATTGCACTTTAGGATACAGGCAAAAGATGGAGAAATGTTGATCCTCCAGAAACTTTGGACTACAGCTCCAACAACTTTGCCCCTAAAGAAGCTGACTAGATCTTTGGAAGGATAAAGTCCAAAATGTTTGAAGATTTCAGTTCATACAGACAGAGCACATCAATGGAAGCAGTCAAGGGTACAGAAACAGAAGTCAATTGCTTTAGGGGAGCTAGCCTCCAGTAGAGAAGGTTGAGAAGGGGCATGATAGTTCTTTGCAAATATGTGAGGGAATGTTTCATGGAAGAAGATTTTATTGGCCCCAGAGGCCATCAAAAACTCTAACCTTGCTGCCACAGTGCAGAATTAACGCAATTGACACCACTTTTACTGCCATGGCTTCATCCTATGGAATGTTGGGATTTGTAGTTTTGTGAGGCACCAACACTCTTTAGTCAAGAAGGCTAAAGACCCTGTAAAACTACAAATCCCAGTGGATATAGCTACAAGCACTTTTAGTGGTGTCATGCTGTTCTTTCTACAGGACAGGTGTACCCAGAATTTAGTAGTTTCTGTGTTCATTGTGTTGGGAAGTTCTTTTTAAATTCAGATTAAGAGTGGATTCGTGGCCACTGACATGGAAGTCACTATCTGTCCTTGGCATATGCAGACACCCAGCTACAGAAGTCTCTTAGACTATCCACAATCTTCTCATAAGGTGATGCTCTACCACGGGACAATATCAGCTAGCTCCTATCCATTAGCAATTGTAGAATAATCCCTTTAATGTTCTGTGGCCTTCAAACTTGGAAGGTGCCCCTAAGTATTTGAAGCTCATCAGCGTAATGAAGCAGTCCATCCTGCTTAAGGAACTTTTTTGGAATACATATCAGGTTTCCAAGGGAAGAACACTTTGGTCTGGAGACACTCTTAAGGCAGTACAAACATAAAATCATTTATTAGCTTGGCATCCAATGTGTGACTAATTTGTACTTTTAGCCTTGAATTTTAACACATGGTTCTAATCAATTGCTTATGTCCCTTAGTTCAGTTCAGAGGAAGGTTGTGCATTGCATTCTCACTTTAGAAATGGAAGTGTTTGTCTAAAGGTGCATGAACAAAGCCATTGTTTCCAAAACAGAAGGAATAGTAGTTCCACTTCATGTCAAAATCAGCATAGTAAGAATATTTAAAGATATGGGCATTCATGGCTCTTAAGATTAGAATACAGCTGGCTTTGTGTTTTATTTTTTTTAAAGAATTTAGTACACCTTGCCTAGTCAAATCTCCCAGGTCTATTGGTACTTAGTTAGAGCAGAGTAAAAACCATTTGCCTCTTGAAGTATGTTAAAAAGCACCTCCAAATTTTAGTAATTTTTGGCACAGGGTGCAAATCCATTTGCATTGCTTTGTTGCTGTTCTCAGCATACCCATCTTCCATGAATGTAACTGTTTTTGGTTTCATTTAGCTGCAGCATCACTTAGTTCTATTGCCTATGATCAGAGATGTAATTCCACCCCACCCACCCCCAATGTGGAAGTATTATGGACCATTATGCTGTTAAAATCAATGTGCTCCAGCATAGAGTGTCCACCAGAGAAGGCTCGCAAGTGCATCTTTCAGAAAGTAAAAACATGATGCTTAAGAAATAGACACGTTCCAGGAAGGGAAGGAAAATTGAGACTTTTCTGCAATGCTGAGAATTGTTGTTGTTTTTAATGTAACTGACAGTCTTCTCATCAGGGTGTCTTATCATATGAAAAACCCATTTTTTTTTCAAACTTAAAAAATCAAATATTCTTCACTCCCATCATCCCCAGCACTGATTCTAATGTTTTTTCTATCTACTGTTTGTACATGTCCAAGGTCCTTTGCAGAGTGGCATTAAGGAATTATTATTAAGCTGCCCGCACTCCAATTATAGCAGAAAGGAGGCATGTGAATCCTTTAAATAAACGTGTCTTGCTGTGGTTTACTTCTGTTACTATTAGTCCTATTAAAGTCTTGATATAACCAAATCCCATAACTATGATTAGCCTCTGGAATAACTGCATTCTGTGTATGCCATTTTCCATGACTGAATTTCAAAAAGGATCAGTTCTTAATGCTGATATGGAAAGAGCAATGAAGATGAGCAGTCCCTACAACTTTCATGGTGTACTAGGAATATAAAGCCTTGACTATTTTCATCATTACATGTGAAGAGACATAGCTGCAGTAGTTTTTCTCCCTACCATATAGGAAATGTGGATGTACAGAGGGAGAGGCATATTTACTGGCTCTGTGGCAATGAGAGTCTGAACATTCAACCAACTCTTCTGTCTCTACTATAGTGTGAGCTTTGCAGGTTGCTATGGGACCAGATAGGATTTTTTGGGGACTTTGGCAATTGGCTTATGGAGGTGTCTTAAATAGATCACCACTTGGCAAGTAGTGTAAGAGAGATGTAAGATTTTGATGAAAACCTATGACACCCTTTTGGTGAAGAAGAGGCATCTGGAACTGCCTCTTTAGGTCCACTGACTAGAGGGGTAGGAAAAGAGACTTTCCTTAGGACTGGCCTAAGGGCTAAATCCTGACTTTAATTCCTGTCTCTTGGGGGTGGAAATCTCAGATTTGCCTTCCAGTTACAGGCTTGTCAGGGAGCAATCTAGCCTTTGCTTTGCCCTTGGGGGTCAGGTGTTTTGCTCGGGGAAGCTGCTAGTAAAAATAGTAAAGTCTGTTAGATAGATTGTTTCTACCATTGTGATTAACCAGCCTGTCCTTTCATGGCTGCCATATGGATGTTCTTGCATGTGCATATCTTCCCAAAGGGAAAAGGCACTAGTTTTGCACAGAGGAAACCATATTGTGCAACATTTTTCTCCAACGTGCATTTTTTCTGCAACATGCAGAAAACATGACAGGAAAAATTGATTGGTGTCTTGGGCTTTTTGACCTAGTTTGAGCAGAACTATTGTATCAATGGGATAGACCTATGTGTTGACTCATTAATCAACAATTTATTCAGTCAGTCAACTTGAACTTTGATTAACCAATATGATTCAGGCCTTAGTCTCTCACTGAAGGTTAGACTGAGCAGAGAAGTTACAAAATCTGAAGTAGACTGTCTTTCTATACCAAAATGGCCTGTCTTGATCAACTCTTAGCATCTTTCCCCCCACATTCCTAATGATAACTTTGGTCATAAGACTTCATAGCTGTATAACTTAGGGAAATATATATACAGTAATAATAATAATAATAATAATAATAATAATAATAATAATAATAATAATAATAATAATAATTCCAGTGCCTAGAATCTCCCCAGTTAATATGGGCAAAGGCCAAAACTATTATGTTCCCAAGCTCTGAACAGAGGGAAAAACCAAATAGTTTCCATAATTTCTGCTATATTTATATCAAGCTGTCACCACCGCCACCGCCACCACCATCATCATCACCACAACCATTATTATCTTCTCCATCCTGTTTATCTTCATCATCTTCATCATCTGATAGAAGTATCTAACAACAGAAATGGCTTTTAACCAGCAAGTTCCTGGAATCAATGGTGGCTTTTGTACTTCCTTAATTAATACAGACTTCCTGACAACTCTTCACCTCCCTCATTAAGCTCACATATTTTCTTCTGTATTAGAAAAGAACATTGGAGCAATAAAGCTATAGGTTAGTGAAAGGTCTGCACAATTCTCTTAGGAGAAAAAAATAGAATGCTAAGAAACTCACAAGGCTTTCACATATGGATTTAATACAAGCAGTGTTGATCTCACTCAAGAGCATTTTTACAATCCCCCTTCCCAAACCCTCTTCATGATGGATCAAGAAGCTTATTCATATAAATGAAAGGTTACTTTTTATTGTCTCCGTGTTACTTAAATGTATCAGCCCATTTCCAAGAAACCTTGGACTGCATCTACACTGCACAGTTGTATTACTTTCACACCACTTTACCTGTCCTTGCTCAATCCTATTTGTAGACATAATCAGGGACATAATTCCTAGAATCCTAGAATCATAGAGCTGGAAGAGACCCAAAGGGCCATCCAGTCCAGCCTCCTGCCATGAAGGAACACATGATCAAAGCATTCCCAACAAATGGCCATCCAGGTTCTGTTTAAAAACTTCCAAATATGGAGACTCCACCACTCTCCAAGGGGGTCAGTTCCATTCTTGAACAGCTCTTACTGGCAGGAAATCCCTCCTAATGTTGAGGTGGAATCTCTTTTCCTGTAGTTTTAATCCATTGTTCCAGGTCCTAATCTTTGAAGCAGCAAAAAGCAAGCTTACTCCTTCTTCAATTTGACAAATATTTAAACATGATGATCTTTTCACATTTTAACCATCTCTTTCCCAGACTAAAAATACCCAGTTCCCTAACCTATTCCTCATAGATCATGGTCTCCAGACCATTCACAATTTCGGTTGCCATCTTCTGGATGCACTCCAGCTTGTCAATATCCCTCTTGATTTGGGGTGTCCAGAACTGGACACAGTATTCCAGGTGAAGTCTGACC
>CM034705.1:4955365-4984320 GCA_020142125.1 Phrynosoma platyrhinos
AAGCTATATTCCCCAAGGTACCTTGAGAAGAGTGATATGAGGTACTGTAAAAACTGGGAAGAAACATCTGTTGGGGATGCTCCACCTCTTGGTTTCCTTCACTGAGCAGCAAGTTGGGTTTGGATCAAATTGAGCAACTATGGAATGCTAGAGAGGTGCATAAGCCCACAAAAGACCCCTATACTGCATCCCCTCCAAAAGCAATGTCTACAAATATCCTATAGGACATTTTCTCATCATGTTTAGAGGACATTTTAGGCCCAGAAAGTGAGAAGAAATAAATTCCTGTTTGCTTTATATTTCCCAAAAGGAATTGCCCCAGAAGAAGAACATCATGAAGATGTCTTCACATCCCCTGTATGGCATTTGGGGATGTTTTGGAACCAAAACAAAAATATTTTTGGAGAAAATGCAAAATAATAATAATAATTAATCCCTAGGACCACAGATAGAGCCCTCATGAGCAATACTTTTCCCAGCTTTATTTTACTTGGTCTACAAGCCTGTGTAATGAAATTATTCTCCCAAAATTCATGAGGTAAGATGAGAAGCAACTCATAATGCTAGAGTGTTATTGAGCTTTTCCCTTCCCTGACAACCTTTTGATGGCATTGTAGTTGGCAAAGCACTCTGTAAGTAACAGAAATATAATGCTTACTAATGGGATGTGGAGTGATTTCAACTGTATATTGTTCTTCATACATTACAGAGGGACCTTCCTTCAATGAATTCATTTTTACCCACTGCTGAGTAGCAAGCTGTCACCAGTGCTCTTTTAATAAAGTTCACAACAGTTTATTTCAAATGTGTAAAAGATTATTGGGGCCTTTAATATTTGTTTTTGAAAAAGAATTCATTGGGATTAAAACACCCACCTTGACTAGCTACACCAAAGAGTTTGTTTAAATAGCTTTCAAAGCCCTTGCTGCAAAAAGCAGGGAGGGGATAAGTAGTTACCAAGCCTATTATAGCTAAAACAATTCCACATTACAAACTATGTATTTAACTCATTAGAACAACCACTGGAAAAAAAATGTTAAAGGCTTATGTGCAGTCCCCTGCTTAATGTAATGGGATTTCAAAAAAAGAAAAAGAGAAGAGAAGCATTCAATTATAATTTCAAAATAAATGGTGTTTATTTCCTTTCCTCACATTAATGGAATGGGAATGAGACTCACCCAACTCTGTTGCCTGTGAGCATTTAAAAAGACTTATTATAGGAAGGAAATTATATTGATACTGTAAGAATGGTGAGAGCTGGGGAGGGAGGGGGGATTTTTCTTTGTTTGAGTTATACTCGGCTGTACGCCAGACCCTTGCAAGCTGATTAGAGAATGGCATTTGATCACAATACAGAGCGCTTAATAAATCAGATACAACCACTAGGATGAAAAAACAGGGAGATTATCCACTGTGGGATGGGAGAACATCATAGCTCAATAATTCTGCATCTCCTTGTATACAGATTCTGCCAGTTTCATCAAATCAGAGAATCATAAAATGGAAGGGGCCTCATAGGTCATAGAGTCCAACCTCCTGCTCAGTGAAGAAGCTCCAGCTACAACATCCCCACCAGGTAGCTGTCCAGCTTCTTTATGAAGATGTCCAGAGAAAGCGATCCCACCACCTATCTAGGTCTTTGGTTCCATTGCCCAAGCATTCTTACCATCAGGAATTTCCTTCTAATATTCAATGGAATGTGACTTCAGACCTGGTCCTACACTCTGGAGCAGCAGGGAACAAGCCTGTCCCTCTTCTCTGTGACAGCCTTTGAGATACATAAAGGGGACAATCATGTCACCTCTTCTCTTCACCAGGCTGAACATGGCCAGCTCCCTCAACGTTTGTTCTCCTGCCCTTTTATCATCCTTCTTGCCCTTCTCTGAACAACATTTCTACATCCTTCTGTAGTTAAATGCCTGTACTGCAGCCACTCACTCATAGACCACAAGGTTGCGAGTTCAATACTAGCCAGGGCTCAAGCTAGACTCAGGCCTGCATCCTTCCGAGGTCACTAAAAGTAGCATCCAACTGTTGGGGGGCAATGAGCTTACAGTTGTAAACCGCTTAGACATCCCATAGCATGATATGAAGCGGTATATAAATGAAGCTGCTTTGCTAAGGCACCCAGAACTGAGCATAGTACTGAAGCTGAGGCCTGACTGGTACAGAATATAGTGGGACTATTGTCTCTCTTGAAGTGGAAACTATTGTTCAGTTAGCAGAGGTTGAAATGTTATTTGCTTTCTTTGCTGCAGTATCACACTGCTAGGTCATGTTCAACTTTTGATCGACAATAATCTCACATTCAACCATTGTAATGTCTAGATAAACATGAGAAAACAAAAATCATGTAGATCTACCTGGTCAGTGTAGCCCAAGAGGGAACAATACCCGAGAGCGACATTGGCAGTTGCCAGCCAGGCAATTAACATTCCTATAAAAATACAGGCAGCTGCCTTACACTGAGTCAGACCATTCAGCTCTTAAGTTCAGTGTTAGCTACACTGACTGGCAGCAATTCTCCAGGGTTACAGATAGGGATAATTTCTGGCTGTAATTGCAGATTCCAGGGTTAGAACCCAGGGGCTTCTGCATGCAAAGCAGGGATTTTATCACTGAGTCATGAACTTAAACCCCCTCTCCTTTTATTGCAGAAAGTCTACATACCAAAGTCAGGAAAAGAAACATGGCACTGCCCTGGAAGATAGTCCAAAATGGTGGATAGTGGAGCTGTGTTTCTATCAAATCAACCAAGCAAACAGCCAACAAAAGAATCCCACCAACCTGATTTTCTATGGGATGTTTCAAAATTCAAGAAGCCAATAATTTCATCACCCAGCTGTGTCCATAGCAGGGATGAGGTACATGTAGTTCTCCAGATGTTTTAGGACTGTCACCTAGATACCTTGTGTTATAGATTAGGACAGAAGAACTTTAAATAAATTTAATTAATAAAATAAAATGGCCAATCTGGCTAGAATTAATGAGAGATACAGGCCACTAACGTCTCAAGGGTGACACTGGTGCCATGGTCTAGTGGAGTCAATTTTTGCAAGCTCAAAGCCCTGTAAGTCTCTGATTGTCAAGGACTATAACATCATCCTCCATGCTCCCTCTGATTTTAGCTCCAGTAGCTGAAGGAGAATTGGATATTGCCACCAGGAATGAATTGTGATGAACTAACCCATTTCTAATCCAAAATAATTGAAGATGGCATGGTCATGAGGGGGCAGGAGTCATTATCTTTACAAAGGACCTGCCCCTAATGGAGATAAAAATTGCGAGAACATATTTTTTACATGTATAACTCAACACAGAGATTTTTTGATTCTCTTTGTGGAAGTCAGCATGGACAATGTCAGGAGGAGAGCCTAAATGTCAAACATTATCATTACATCATAGGTTTTTGTTGTTGTTGATGATGATAAAGTGGTATTAAAAGGAAGTGAACTTTTGCTTCCATTACAATAATGTCCCACAAACTGTACAGTTTACAAATGCTATTCCAGTTTCACACTTCCCCCCCTTCCCCCCCCCAACCCCACAAAGAAAATGCTGTTTTCTGGACAAATATATATATATATATATGCAAATATGTGCAGCATAAGTATCTGACTGTGGAGATTCTTATCAGTCTAGGATTCTTCTTCTCAAGGCTTATCAACACTCAAAAACATGATTGTTGTTGTTGTGTGCCTTCAAGTTTTTCTGATAGGAGACCTTATCATGGGGTTTTCTTGCAAACATTTCTCCAGAGGGGATATGTCTTTGCCTTCCTCTGACGCTGAGAGAGTGTGACTTGCCTAAGGTCACCCAGTGGGGTGAGCTGGGATTCAGACCCAGGTCTCCAGAGTCCAACGCTCAAGTCACTACACCATGCTTGCTCACTTTTTAAAAACTATTTTTCAAATAAGTTTTAATATTCTTTCCATCCACTACTGGTCCATCTTTCTCACCCCTTTTTAAATTAAGGATTAATTATGAAGATTTCTATGCTCATACAATGGGAGGAAAACATTTATACTATGCACAAAGCATATCTTTGCTGTTGTCCTTTAAAGAAACAGAGTAGCTGAAAATATAGATAAGCCACCGAACAAAAGCAACTCAGAAATATTCTGGACACCAATAATTTTAGATAACATTTTCAGGGACATTGGATGTAACAACACTGTGTGTTGAACCAATAAGAAAAGTTCGTCCCTCAGTTGTTGGTTGTTGTTGTTTTTTTTAAGACAGAAAAACAAATATATATATATATATATATAAAAGCATCCAGTGAGATTAAGGAAAATGAAATGACTTTGGAAATGTGGAAAAGGTGAACATTTGCAGGATGAAATGCTACTGTGGAAAATGGTTCTGACAAGCAAATTAATCATACTATTCAACAAGCACACTTCACAGGTAAGTATGAAAGCAGCGTTATAAGAAATAGAATTATCTGTTACATAATTGTTGACAATGATGTCAAGCTTAGAAAAGCAATCAAAGGAAATAGGTGTGAATGGGTAGCAAAATATATATGCATTGATTCAAAACACACCTATACTTCTTTTTTAAAAAAAAAACGTGCATGCAAGATATGAAAGAACGTAATTGAGACATCAAATGTAGATCAGCTTCAAAATGACAAGAATGAATAAATGACATGTTTCAAGCCCAAATATTTAAATCAGCTTACAAGTTCTACAGCTTCTACATCTTTGTCCTTGAGGGCTTTTTTCAAGTCATAATTTTTCCTGAATTTATAGGAAGAATGTTTCTCTGCTTATCTTCCACAATGGCTCCGATGATGGTTATGCAGAATGGCTAAAAAGAAAGATTCCTACTTTGCAACCCTGAAGAAGTCCATGGCAAGTTCCCACAAGTAATATAAATCTCTTGGCTTATTGTTACTTTCCACATTTACAGATAGACTGTCTATCTACTTGATAGACAGTCTCAGCTCTTCCACCCTATGAAGAAAGAATCATGAAACACAGAAATCACAAAAGAAGACTAGAAAGAGAAACAGCTGAATTGAATTATATTTACAAATGCCAGTCCATTAGCAGAGGTATGAACAAAGACAGTGGCACACTACATATATTAATACAAGAGTCCTTGCTACTGAGCATATAACAAAAAGTTTTGTTTTTTTCAGAGAGGGTTTTGAAACCAGAGTTGGATAAGCAGATTTATCAAGAGACATGGTTTGGACCTTTCTGTATCCTACTGTATGCTATTCCACAACTCTTCTCTCTCTCTCTCTCTCCTTCTTTCAATCTCTATGTGTATACTTTATATCCTGAGGCTTTCATATCACTGTGTACTGCATTTGAAAAACCAGAGTTATATCCTCGAAAGCACCTGCTGAAATAAAAGCTAGTTTATCTTAATTCAATTATATTTACAAATGAAGGGCTGCTTCATTCCTTTTCTCTCTCTTCCTCTCCTTTCATCCATTAGTTAAGTATATCAAACTAATAAGTGACTGATGGAGAATATTGGTCCCTATTTGTAAAGAAAATGCCTTAATAAAAAGAAATAAATTGTCCAACAACATGCTAAATTGTCCAACAGGGATCATGCTATTTTATCATGTTGTTTTATAGCTGTATTGTTGTATTTTTATGATTGTTACCTGGCTCAATCCTTCAGGGAGAGGAAGACTATAAATAAAATTATTATTATTATTATTATTATTATTATTATTATTATTATTCTAGGGGCCACAAATTCCCCACTTTTGCTGTACCTGTTCAACTTCAGCTGAATCCATGGAACATGAACCTTTTTTTAAAAAAAAGTAATCTATAGGGATGCAAAGAAATATCACCATAGCTGAAATTCCAGCTGAAATTTGCTATCTTGGCATAGTAAGCCAGTGCCATGAAATATGCACTTGATAGATCTCACCTTCAGCCCAAGTGTTTCACTCTTCCACAGACACAGGCATACTGGCTGCTGGTGGCAAACATTGAGGAGAAAATGATTTTAATTTTTTCATTGACTACATGCATATCAATCAAGTCAGGATTTGGTCCTTAGCACTCTCATTCCTGTAAATCAGTGAGGACAGTTGGGGTCTTGGAAGAGATGTTGAAGGTATAATTTCAACCTCACAGTATGGCATTTTCATTGACAATCTCAAATTTATCCAACGTTTTCTCTTGCTATCCTGTTTAAAAAGGAAAGGAAAAGAAAGATTTGGACTTCCAAATATTGAACTCAGACATTGTCATTGATGAGCTACCTAAAGGTGATAGACATGCCAAATAGTTTATGGGTCTTTGGACACTTTGTGAAGAACAGAGACAACTGTCCTGCTCACAGTGTTCTTCTTTGTCATTTATTTCTCCGTCCTTATCTGAATAGATAATATCTTTCTGAGCAGTGAGTAAATGTGATCACTTCACATTTACATTATTGTCTCCGGGTTTTTTCCACCTTAATGTCAGATTAAATTTTGATGCCTCCAGTTGATGATGTGATCTGTGAAACAATAAAATTTTAAAGTGCTCTCTGTTTTCCACTTGGAAAGATCTCAGGTTTTACAAGGTGGAATTTGGTCGTATCATTTTCATCCCTACATTTACCATTCCTACAACCCCAGAAAACATACCCAGGGGTACCTTGTTGGTCATATAGCAAAATACAGTAACATCCCAAATCCACAAAAACAGTGATACCTTTATTGGACCAACCAAAAATGCACAAAATACATCATGTAAGCTTATGAAGCTTCACTGGCTTCTTCATCAGGCAAAAGTGTTAAAAATCATACAGGAGAAGAAGGAAAATGCAATTATATTAGAGTCACAGTCCTACATTTTTGCTGCTGCCAGATAAGATGGTCTGGAGGGATATCAGTGCAGGTAGGATCACTCTTCTCTTGGGCCATGTGGGCTTTGGGAGACATAGAGTCATGAATCTCTCAATGTTTTCTGCTTAAGAAAGGGGTAGGAAACCTCACCCAGGAGAGAAACAGCCTGGATCTCAAGGGAAGTTACTATTTCTCCTGCTAACAGAGTTAAAGTGTTATTGCCTGGACTTTACAGATCTTTGTCTCCTGGATGATGTTTAATTGACTGGAATATGACATGACCTCAGAATTGTTTGTCAATGTTTCCACATTATCATCACCAAAATATATGTCTGTTTAAAGCAAATCTATATGGGGTGAGATCCTGTAGGGACCTGGTGACATTTAAAGCACCACCAAGTATATTTATGCTCCCTATTCCCAGAAGCAACATCTACCTTCTAATTCACTGGCTGACCATGGCCATTTAGTGGTCAAGGAAGGTTGATGAGTGGCCAGGCAGATTCCCTCTGTGTTTTTGCAGCCAGAGGAGTATGGCATCATCTTCCCAGATTTTCTGGAGATCCAACTACAACAGCATTCTTGCTCTTCCCAACTACAAGAAAACAGCTGGATGCTGCTTGGTAAGCTCTTGTCCTTCCCATGGGCAATAATGGGCATCAGGGTGGATACCCAGAGAGTGAGAAGGTAGATGGTAAGAACAGGGGTTCATTACAAATGCAGATGCTGAATACCTTCATCCTCAATGACTAAAGGAGGACATGTGCAAGTGTATTTTGCAATTACAGTTCTGCATGTCACCAACAGGATTCCAGCAAATTTATTCTTTATGGTAAGGGGTTCAGGGAATCCACAAACAACTGATCTTTCTGGAAAATGATGGGGACATTGCAGTAATTATGACTTAAAGGGTGACTTATGACTCATGATTCATTTTCTTATAAAAATAATCCACACAAGAATAAATCACAAAGTCTGTTGGGTCTCAAGGGCACATAAATAGGAGGGGGGGCAACTTGACAAATGAGATTGCCCTTGTCACCAAAATAAGGGACAGTATATTAGATTTGTTCCATGCCAAAGCATTGTCTAAATAAGATCTCCAGTGATGGCATCCAAGTGCCACTGGCAAGCACACAAGAGTCCATTAGGAAAAAAAAAATGCCACTTTGAAGATGGGTCAGGGCTTGGGCTCTGACATCATGTATCGAAATGTTGACAAAGAATTGCACTTTTCACTGTTGATTTAGAGGTTTACAAGGGATGAATATCAATGTTATAATTCAATTAAGCAGTTCTCTGATACTAACTTGTATCTATTTTTAAAAAAATGAAACTCTGACTTTGTAGACAATTGATAAGGGATGCTATCTCCAAAGAGAGGAGGCTGTTAGATTGATCAGACTGGCTTTTGACCTCTAGATACATACAAACCATGTTTTGTATGTCTCCAGTAATTTTGACCTTGAGGTTTTTGGAAGCATGATTCTTGGCAATTTGTTCTGTCCCACTATAGTCATTTACCAGAAGAAGGTGCAGCTGGCTGGTTCCAATGTCAGTGGGGCAATGAAGCTCATCTGTTAGTCTGAACATTAAAGGAGCCATCCAAGATGCTGGGCTTATTTTTGGATATAGGTTTCAGCACTCTGGATAGCATCTTTAAATTCAAATTAAAACCTGGTCTCATACACATTTCCTCAGAAGAAAGCCAGGCAGTGGAAGAGCCTTGCAGGGCCAATGTTTACCCTTCCTCCTCCTCCTTTACATGTCCTTCTCCTCAGGAGGAGGCCAAGTGGTGGAGGAGCCTTGAAGTCATTTCATATCCTTGTGGGCCACCCAAAATCCTTTGGTGGGCCACATGTGGCCCCCGGGCCATGTGTTGTGCAGACCTGGTTGAAGGACTGGCTACTCCATGGAATCCTGACTCTGATTTATGGCTTTCTTGACCTTGGATTATTTGACACCAGATACTTTCTGCTTCCTCAGTTTACTGGCTTGGGAACTCTGAACCTTGTTTGAGGTTAAAAGAAGGATGGTAGCCCTGGCCCTGAAAGATGACCAAATGGTGACCTTTCTGCTACCAACCCAGTTGGGTACAATTGCACGGGCAAAAGTGAGGAGTTTTTACTTCCAAATATCCCTCAGGCATTTTACTCATCGTGTTGGTCCCATGGTGAATTTTAGGCCCAGGAGAAGCCCTTTTCTTTCTTTTTTTAGCAACAGGAAGAGATGGAAATTGCTTCTTGTTTGCTTCTTCTATTTGCAAAAGCCCTCTCCTGAGCCTAAAATGGCCCAAGAAGATTAAATAAAATGTGGTCAAATGTCCCTAATGTCCCCAGAAGGAATTTGGGGCAAGAATTGGATCATTTTTTTTTTTATCCCAGGACCACAAAACAGCCATGTTGTCCACCTGTACATTGTTCTCCTAGTCTGCACCAGATGCAAACTAGGATGCCCTAGATCTGCCAGATCTGAATTACCTGTATCTCGGCAGGCTATATCAGATCCTTCCTTTATTCAGGGCTTGGGATGAAATAGCACAACATGGGACAATCATGTCCTACTTGAACCTTCTGGAAGCTTTATTCTCCATTTGTATCATTTCAAACAATTTTTAAAAATGGAGAGGAGTTCTTGCACCTCAAGAGTTGTCTTGGGGTCATGTAATTCCCTCCTCTGCTATAATGGATATATAAAGAGAGAGAAAGGTAGAGAGTACCAGTCTGCAGGATACAATCCAGAGACATGCTCCCTGTGCAAATCAGATTCAAGCATGCAAATCAGATTCAAGCAACCACTACTTTGAAAAGCAAACTACAGAATTCTTCCTTCCCATGTGTTTGTAAAGTTTTAAAAAGGAAGAAAAGATGAAAACTACATCCTCCTCCTCCCAGAGAAGGCAAAGGTAAGAGGCTGACAATAATGAAATGCATTAAACAAATTGGCTGAAGGTGCAAGGAAGAAAATGAGGTGTCATCCACAGTAGGCATGAAAGCAAATGGTTAGTCAGCCAATCTTTCCTTTTCTGCTGGAGGTGAATGAGTAATAAAGGTGTTAGAAATCCCTGACCTTTCTACTCCATGATTCTACTCAACACCTTTGAAAGCTATAAAAAAAATTGCAGACTCTGCCCAGCCTGAGCTTTTAAACATTAGATAGGTTAATAAATGTAAAACCCACTTCAGCTTAGACTCTTTACACATACAGTTGTAAAATTCCTTTTTTTAATTATCTCTTTTCCTTCTCCTACCTTTACATTTACACACCCGTACTATCTTTACTGCTCTAATTTCATTTAAAAGCCTACTTTAACCTGTATGTTTGTTGCCTTAGGGGCCAGCTCTTGAGCTGAATGGCAAAATTGGTAACATCCCATGCAAATCCTAGAGCTGCCTCACATCCCCCAAAGATCAAATTAGGAATAAGTGTCAGACCATTGTTTGCAGCTTGAATGGGATCATTAGCAAAGCTCAAGAGTAATGGCCAAGCTCTTACATTGGAGAATACAGAATGTGATGCTCCAGAATAGGTTATGTGCAGCTCTCTAGCCCCCCAAGAAAATTCCAAGACCCAATTACTATTTATGTAGAATTTACTGGTTGTGGTTGGAAGGGGTGAGGCAAGTAGATAGGCCAGAGCAGCTGGGGAAAGAGAAATAAATATTCTGTCCTGGAGACCTTGTTTCTCTTCTCCAGTAGCAACTGGTCACTTTCCCCTTCCTCCCCACATTGGATGGTAAATAGCTACAGCCATGAACTTCACAACTATCAAAGGGGGTGGATGATGCAAGAGGAACTAGTGAATATCTGTGCAATATCTAAAACAAGACACAAACCCTTGAGTTTAGTACTAAGCCAAGAAGCATCACTTAGAGCAGAGGTGGACAAATGGCAGCCCAAGAGCCATATGTAATACCTAGGCAACAATTTTGTGTCCTCTGAAACTCTACCACTCCACTAATGTCACCAACCCTCCTCCAAAAAAAGTTGGGTTTTGTTTGTTTGTTTGTTTGTTTGTTTTTGCTCCAAACCATACAGAATGCCTCCTAATCTTTGAAAACATGTCAAATATTATCTATTTGGTGCCATACATCCAAACTGGACATCACCCCAGAATCTCATACTACCCCTAGGTTGAGGATCCAAGTACAATATAATTCCACAGGAAGTTGTTGTTGTTGTTGTTGTTGTTGTTGTTGCATTATGCTGCGGTGATGTAGGATCTTGGTATAGGATGGCCTGGTGTTGAGCTGTGGAAGAAGTATTTATCTTCTTTTGCATGCCTTCCAGCTCAAGAGATCTCAGTGTCTGTCCAGTCTGAGTGACCATCTAGGAGGGACCATATTACTCCGGTATTAAGGTCCCTCCACTGGCTGCCTATTAGTTTCCAGGCCCAGTACAAGGTGTTGGTTATCACCTTTAAAGCCCTAAATGGCTTGGGTCCAAACTATTTCAGGGACCGTCTTCTCCCTTATAATCCTCCCCGCACACTCCAGTCCTCTGGGAGGAATTTGCTGCAGCCTCAAAAATCTAGGCTTTCGGCTACCTCCCAGAAGGCATTTTCTACAGTTGCCCCCAGATTATGGAACAGCCTGCCAGATGAGATCCATCAATTGACATCTTTAGACAGCTTTAAAAAGGCTGTCAAGACAGATCTCTTCTGGCAAGCCTTTCCAGGATAGATAGTCCCGGCCTCAGGAACCCTTGTTAGGAGGGTCCCCGAATAGTCCTTCCCTTAGAATTAATAGAAAGCTGCCCCAGTTTCATCATCACTGTTATAAAGTGTGGTTTGTATTTGTTGTTTTTTCTGTTGGTTTTAATCTGTATCTGGCTTAATACTTTTTAAGGGGGGGAGGGAATGGGTTTGATGTATTCTAATTTTAATATTTGTTAGCTGCCCCGATTGATCTCAGAGGGGTGGGATAAAAATAAATAAATTATTATTATTATTACTATTATTATTATTATTATTATTATTATTATTATTATTATTATTATGGCACCAAGTAGAGAATATTTCACTGTCAAGAAGCTATTCCCAGCTGCTATCCTGATAGCTCACTGTAAGGGAATGTGGTGCAAAGAAGCAAAGATTTCCACTTCTAGCCACCACAACTCCTGGAAACCAAATACAGGAGCAGCAGTCATGCTGGTGAGATAATTAAGGAAGTTATTTGGGGTGAAAATGACTTCATGTATATGTATATGTTGTTGTTGTTATCCTACCTTTCTCCTGATATACAGGCTCACATTTTTAAGAGTACATGTTAAAAACAATTCCAAAGCATTACATTGCCACTGGTAGCAGGTTTTGTTCTCAGGAGAAGCTTTCAAGGTCAAATTGGAGACTCTAGCTCTAGCAAAATAGCCAAAGCAAAGAAAGTTCAAACAATAGGCAACTGTTTGAGCTTTACATGAAGTCCCTTGAATATTTATCTTCAATATGTGTGTGCATGTCTCTTTCGCATACACACACACATGTACACGCACATGTTGTGATTCCATAACAATATTGTAAATCCTTGCTTGCCTTGTACTCATATAAAATGGTGAGAGAAGAGGGTAAGGCTGGGTGCTTTTGTTTTTGTTTTTTATCTGTTTTTCTGGTCTTAGGAAGAATTTATTAATGTTTGCCCAAATTGTGGGATTGCACAAAACTACAGTATCTGCTGTCCCTTTTCATGGACTTATAAAGCACAGAAACATTGGATGGGTTGTTTGCATCCTTGTTTGGTCAATTAGCCAGTGCTTTTATACTTTCTATCTGTCTGTAGTTTGTATTCACAAATGGGAAAGACTCTAGTTTTGCATAGAGACATTTTTCACCATTTGAAAAAAAAAACTCAACCAAAAAGGGGTTTATTATCTTGTTCTCATGCCGGAGGTGAGAAATCTTATGGGGGTTAATGATTTCTTAACAGTTTGCCTCAGTATGTCAAGATGACCTGACTTGACAAAAATGAAACAATTACTAAGCTTTCTTCACAATGTTATTCTAACCCCACAGGTTAATTTTCAAATCAGCAATATGATTCCTTGGTCAAAAAGGTTTTCACAACTCTTCAGCAACAGAAAACTTGTCTTCTTTTCTGCTTCCTTTCCTTTTCGTCCTTTCCTCCACCTTGTGCTTTCTTACAAACTCCTGCTCCCAAAATGCAGTACATTTGTAGTTGTCATGTGAATCAATCTTTGCAATGCAGCAATGTGTTCATCTTTATGTCTCATAACCAGTGCCATTAAATTAAAAGTTTACAAAGCGACATTGCAAGTTACAGGTGGTAATTCACAAAAGAGAGCTAGGAAGGAGCCTGGGGGTGTTTCATATAATTTTCCTCTTTCTTCTACATGAGCTCATGCTCTAATGAACAATGCATTACAAAATTGAATCTTCCTTGATTATCATGAGAAGTAAATAATAAAAAAGAGATGAATTCTCACCCATTTTCTAGCAAATTACATTTAAATGTCACAAGCCTGTTCCCATTACAAATTGGCACAAATGATCCATCCATTCATGGGCTCAGCATACCAATTTCTGTACTGCTTTAAAGGATTATAGATTTTTTTCATGGTGCTGGGCAGTGCATTGTGTATTTGTTGTTTTTCTTGTTATTTGCTGTCAAGTTGACTTCAACTTCTGATAACTTTATGAATGAGATACCTCCAAGAGACCCTGTTATGTTTCACCCTGCTCAGATTTTGCAGACTTGGGAGTGTAGCTTCCTTCTTTGAATCAACTGAACTGTAATACACTCTTCCTTCCCCCCACCCCAACTTAACTGAGCATTACCATCTTGTCTAATAAGTTGTGTGGTTTCATGATATGCCCAAAGTACAATAATCTCCATTTAGATGTTTTGGCTTCTAGTGAGAGTTCAGGCTTGATTTGCTTTCAGACACATTTAATTTGACTTTTTAGTGCTCCATGGTATCCATAGAACTCTTTTCAGCATCATTGGTAATGTATCCTCTTTCAGTCCAGTACAGGGAAAAAGGAGAGAATTGTCTTCTCTGCAATACTTCTTTCATCATATTAGTTGAATGAAATGAGTGATCCCAACCGATCAGGGATCATGTCATCATCAGTTACAACTCCTGGGACAATATAATCATTTGAATTTGATAAAGGCTTGAATCTTATTGGTTGCGACCAACCAGAATAGAGCCATTGAATCCATTGATGAATAGGTAAATTCCTGCTAAATATAATTTATGTATATGAAAGAGAGATAAATCATAGATAATAATCAAGTTTGACTAGCAAGAAAGTGGAATGAAGATTCAAAGTGTAGATAGGTAGTTTTATGTTGTCTTTAGGAAGAAGCAGGGAGATTTTTTAATAGAAGAAAAGGGTAGAACGTGGGGAGGGATGATGACATAAACTAAAATTGTACCTATATTATATGCATTCTATTTTATTTTATTTTTGTGAGGATGTATATATAATTACTTTCTTTTTTTCCTCTTCCTTCTCCCCCTCCTCCTCCTGTTTTTCCTTGAAACAAAATACCAAATAAAAGTTATTGCATTCAAACATATAGGTAAATCACCTCAATTCAATGGGTCTACTGCAGTTGGTACTAACTATAGGACTTTTTTGACTATCACTACAGACAAATGAGTACATTTAAAAGTGAGGACAATATGAAGCCTCTTCTACTACTTTTACTTCTACCTAGATTAGATAC
Organism: Phrynosoma platyrhinos; assembly: GCA_020142125.1. Classification (NCBI taxonomy): domain Eukaryota; kingdom Metazoa; phylum Chordata; class Lepidosauria; order Squamata; family Phrynosomatidae; genus Phrynosoma; species Phrynosoma platyrhinos. Next base: position 4,969,864 of record CM034705.1, read on the forward strand.
ATTGCTATTTAATCCAATCAAGCATTATATGATGTATATGATGATGTCCTGACACCATGTAGGCAATTAAATTCAATGATGATATCACTAGCAGCAAGTGATGATAATAGATCAAGATAATGTACATGAGCAAGCACTTCCTTTTTAAAAAAATACATGGAATGCTAAAGTATAATTGAGAAAGAATGCATATTTGTTTGTCATAAAGGCAAATATTTCCTAGTCTGGAAGCAGATGTGTACAGTAGAAAAATAAGATCATATGCCAGTTATCCAATGGAAAAATCTTTTCTCTTGCAGTAGCAGGGAAGGCCAAGTAATTTCTGGTTTCTGATGAGGTTTGCATTGAAGTGAAAGGCAACTTTCCTAATATTGATTTCAGCAAATTGCAAAAACCCATTATATATGCTAGATGGAGCCAAATGGTCTGCATTTACATTAAGCAAATATTTTGGGGGGAAGTAAACATGACAAACCACAAATGTATGTGATAATCTCTTAACAGATTGCTAATGTGCATTGATGTTCTGGAACAATTATTTTAATTTCAAGATTACAGCTTACTGTGAACAAACATGGCAGAGTGCTGGATGTACTAGCACTATCCTTCTGCAGGTTTTATATGAGATCTGGCTCACAGTGGTGGCCAATTCCAAGTGTTTTAGTTGCCAAAAGCAGCATGGAAATGAGAGGTCAAAAGGGACATAAGTAAATCAGTTTTGTAAAAATGGTAATGAGTCACGGAGTACTTATTCATGATTCTCTGGGCAAATGCCCAACATACTACTATAGCTATAACTCAATGCAGTCCCAAGGTAGTGCACGTAAGAAATTATTTTGGCTGATATTCCCCCATATAAGTATGCGTAAATTAGGAAGGCCTTGCCAATATGAAGGTATTATAATGTTCTTCTAACTGTCAACAAGCGTGTTTGACTTCTGTGTTCCATCATTTATAGAACTCATCTAGTTTGTTTAGCTGTTTGTTCATTTGTGTGTGGGGGGGGGGATAATGATGGCTCCCACTTTCATATGCAGCCTTTGTTGTTATATTATACCCAACCATAATTCAATTGGTTTTATTCCAAGCCTAAATTCCAGGGATTATTTCATTATTTGGGAAGCACAGCTGTCCATGCAACTAATAGTTAATGAGGTGTAGGTTTTGCACTTTCATTTTATGGGGTCCTTGTCACAAAGGAGCATCAGGAATCATGGTAGACAACTGATCAGTGAGATGGCCAGCCTGGGAGACATTTACAAAACTTCCAAGGAAAGTTATGAATATCTTAAAGAGAAACATGAGGTAGCATGAGAACAAAGAGAAATTTGGATGAGGTTTCTCCTGCACTCAGGGATGCTGGTCAGATGAGACCATGTGGCCTAAAAGCCCAGCTTCATCTGAGGAAGTAGACCTAAGTCTATGAAAACTCATGCTGCCAACTTCTTTCTTTCAATTAGTCTCTAAGGTGCTACAAGATCTCTCTACATACTATGAAGAGAGAGGTCATTGTGGATGGGGATGATCTACAGAGAGAGGGGGGTCATTGTGGATTTTTATATTCCCTTGCTCATTGTATATATTTTATTATATTTATCTCTACGGAAGCAGAAGGTAGAGATATGCTTGTGTCTGCCACTAACAGGATGCCAGTCCAGACTGATGATTCACAGAACACTCATCTGGCATCCTTCATGGTCATCTAAAGCTGCTATTTTCAACTATCTCAAAAAGTTATGCAGGATTTTGTTGTTGTTGTTGTTGAGGAAATAGCAGATCCTATTTAGATCATAAATATGATGAAACCAGGTACCTCTCTGCTCTAACTCTACCTTTTATATTTTATATTGTCTTTGGTAGTGGATCAAAACCAGACACCAGGCTGTTATTACCAATATATATTTGTGTGTCTGTTATGGATTAGCAACAAATAGCATAGATAAATTTACACAGACATGTTTGAAGGGGGCTTATGTAGCCTTCAGATTTGTTTGCTCATTTTTGTTTTAATTGAAAAAAAAAGCTGTACATCTAAATGGTTGTCAGAAAATGCCCTTAAGTTTATTTTGTTACGATGCCTGACAGTCGACTGGCATTTTTTCCCTGGATGATAAATGTAAATAGCAAAACTATGTCCCACACTGAAAATATATCCTTCTGATCCCAGAATTCCCCCTGTTTGATGCAATTTAGCAAAGGGGAGGGATGAGTGGGAGGGAGAAAAGAAATGTGGCAGCACCGTTATACTAACTTTAAAAAAAAATAGCATGAGCTTTCATGGATATAAGCCCATTTTTTCAGACGCATTCCTGGGTCATATTAAAGCTTCAGTTATAAAGTGAATTTATACAGTTGTGGCAGTGGGATATAATGTAATAGGATTCAGAAAGATGCAAATCATGTCCCTTGCCCTAAATTTTCAAAGGGCTGGCCATGTTGATAAAAGGGATGCTGAAAAGTTCTTGGTCCATTCTTAGGAGGGTGATATGGATGTACAGTCAGCCCTCCTTATCCACATATTTTTTATCCACAAATTCAAGCATCCATGGCTTGAAAATATTTTTTAAAAGTATAAATTCCAAATAGCAATCCTTGATTTTCCATTTTATATAAAAGGTTACCATTTTGCTATGTCATATTTAATGGGATTTCAGCATGCACGGATTTTGTTATCCACGGGGAATCCTGGTAACAAATCCCAGCAGATAACAAGGACCCACTGTATTGGAAATTATTTAACGGTAAAGGCACTCCCTTGACATGAATCTCTAGTTGTAACTGACTGTAAGGTGTGGTGCTCACCTCCGTTACTAAGCCAAAGACCCAACTGTTACCTTCCCACCAAAGTGGTACCTGTTTATCTACTTGCATTTGCATGCTTTTGAACTGCTAGGTTGGCAGAAGCTGAGACTAGTGATAGGAGCTCACTTCATCATGCAGCACCCAGGCCTCAAACTGCCAACTTTCTGGTCTTCCAATCATCAGAATTAGCATCTTAACCACTTGAGCCACTGCATTGGAAATTACTCAGGGTTGCCATAAGTCAGAAACAACTTGAAGGCACACAACTACAACAACCAAGTAAAATGATGTCCCTTATATAAAATGGAGAAATCAAGGTTTGCTTTTGGATGCTGCATGATGTATTTTATTTTCAAGCCATGTGTGGCTGAATCCATGGATATAGACGGTTAACTGTATCCTATAAATCTCATCCTGACCATAACTGGATGAAGTAGCCTAATGGAGAGATTGCTCCATAATAACCAGGCAGGATTTTCCAAGTAGTATTAGATACAAATACACAAAGAATTGCTTTTTAGTGAAGGTTTTTAGTGAAAGTTTATCAAATTCATACTTCTCCAGCCTGAACACAAATGTAATCACTGTGTTTCATTGAAAGCTGTAGTTTTTAGAAGTTTGTGAAGCAGAAGATACACAAAAATTGGTACAACTGAAAGAAAAAATGTACTGTGCATTAAAAAGAACTAAAGCAGGAGTGAGAATTGTGCAGCCTCTAGGTGTTGTTGAACTGTAGCTCCCAGCATTCTTCACCATTTACCATCATTCCAAGAAACCTAAGTTACTTGGCTAGAGTTCCTGGGAGCTGAACACAAACTGCATGACTCCAGTCTAAATTATCCTGGGATTTGTAGTTTGGTAAACTGCTTAGAATTTTCTGCTGGAGTACACTTTTTCACTTCCCTGAACCATGGTGCCCATGATGCCCTGAGAAGATCAACTGAGAATTGAATAAATAAATGAGGTTTTATGTCCCCCTGTAGTTTTAATCCTTTGTGTATATATGTACATATAGGCATATAATATTTTCCGGGTGTCCTTCTGTTAAGAGAAAATGTCATGACTCCCTGTGTTCTCAATCTTCTGTATGTCATATCCTTTGCATGCCAATATTAATCTAGCTGGAAATTGTTTTACCAGCAGTACAAATCTAATTTTAGTCCACTGTGTACTGATGTACATCTGTATATAAAAAATGAGTGATACTACATACCCAGTAGAATAAGCCATCACTAGGGCAACCAGATTCAACAACATCCTTGCTACTAATCATATCTTTGTGGGGAAAGGGATTATAGCATAATTTATATGAGTCAATAAGTACATTTATATCTACTCATTTCTCAAAAACCGGAAGATCCCACACACTGGATGTAGTGACTTGCTGATGTTACCTAGCTGGTTACGGGGGAAGGGGCTTTTCATTCTAGGTGAATTGCTGAAGGTTTTAATAAAAATTTAATAAACACAAGACAACATGAAATGTTCCTCTTTGGGAAAGTTATGGAAGGCTTGAGGAAAGTTATGGAAGGCCCTCCTGTCCTCCTCCGGCTCCTTATTCATCTTCTAAAAGTAACCTTCCCAGTTCCTCTTCTGCTTCATTGTGGCCATTTAAGAACTGCCCTGTGAGAGAAAACAAATAAAAGGAGATAATGAGGCAGATGAAGTTATGCTTCTGTTATTAAATGAGGATAAATATGCCTTCCTTCTTACTGTTCTCCTAGCCCTTTAGCTATTATTTTGAAACTGTTTTGGAGCTGAGGTTATGGTTTGCTAAATGTATGGGGCACTCTGCAGGTGGAGCTTGGTGGCTGTCATTAGGGACACTGCGTCTTTCCTTCTAATATCAATTGTTGTTATCATTCTATGCCTTTATATTGTTTCTGACTTACGGCAACACTTAGGCAAACCTATCACAAGTTTCCTTGGCAAGTTTCTTCAGACAGGGCTTGCCATTGCCATCCTCTGACTCTAAAAGAGTATGACTTGCCCAAGGTCAAAATCATGGTATGCCCATGCCAGGATTGGTTCAAAACTGATACTTCCATTGCTCGCTCTTCCCATAGTCAGAGGGACTGAACGTTCTCCATGTACTGAGAGGAATGTGTGGATGCGGAAGTGGGAGAAATTTCTTTTAAAGATCTCTTGACTTTAATGTATGCTATAAACCATTTGAGAGACTCTGGTCAAACAGTAAGGAACAAATCTAATAAATCAGTCCATCCACCAGAGAAAACCTATGCACTTTAGTTATATTCAAGTGCTGAGTTGCATTCATCCAATAACCAGCTGGGGGATGGGGGGTTGTTTTCTAAAAAAGGAAGATGAAGAAGAGGCTCAATAAGCCCTATTATATAATTCCACTGATTTCAATGGAGTTTATTTCAAAGTGTTTGATTTCTCAGAGGCAGCCAGCTATGGGCCATAAAATAGTTGTCTAGTGGAAACAAGCAGTGATCTTCGAGGGGTACCAAAAGCCTGAAGATAAATATTTCCTTTTCCAGTGAGCGTGAAGAAATAACAATTAATGCAAGCAGTGTTTCAATAAGTGCTTCGCAAATATAGGATTCCTGATTAGCTAGCTTTGATTAAATCAGCAACCTCTCCCCATGTCAACTCTTTCTAGCCCAGAGATAGGAAATGTATGCTCCTCCATATATTGTTACACTGCATCTCACTTGATTTCTTACCACTGGTTCTGCTGTTTAGGGCTGATGGGAATTACTCCCAACAATATCTGAAAGGCCACATTTGCTCACTTCTATTGTAGCCAGTCAGTAACTATGTAACTGAACATTGCTGACTGAAACTCTATGCCTCCATCACTACTTCCAAATGCAAAGAGATCTTGCAACACTTTTGAGACTAACTGAAAGACAGAGGTTGGTATCATGAGCCTACTTCCTCAGATGCATTTGGTGGAAGTAGGGTCAAGTCTATAAAAGCTCATGCTACCAACTTTTATTTTTCAGTTAGTCTCAAAGGTGCCACAAGATCCCTTTGCATACTGATTTTTCAGACTAACATGACTATGTCTCTGAATACTTCCAAATGGTTAAGGAAAGAATCTTCTTTCTTCTTAATTTTCCTTGAGCAGTTGCAAAAACAACAACACTTCATTGACTACTATTGCATATATATTCATAATTAAACATCTCTCCTTAATCCAAAATGCAATACTTTGTGGCTGCACGCCACAAAAAGATGGTGCCATAAAGAAATTGTTAGTCTTTAAGTTTCTGCAGGTCTGTTTGTTGCTCTTTCTTTCTATCTGTCTGTCTATCATTAATCTATCTATCTCCCCCTGTTCCTCTCTCTTTTATTTTTATCTTATACATTTGATATTTGCATTGCACTAATTTTAAATAATATAAACCCCCTGCTATCGTACTTTGGCTATATCACAAGAAGAAATGACTCACTAGAAAAGACAATGATGCTTAGTAAGGTAGAAACCATTAGAAAAATAGGAAGACTGCATTGCAAATGGATGGACTCAATCAAGGAAGCCACAACTATCCTGAGTTTGCAAGACCTGAGCAGGGCAGTTGACAATAGGGGGACTTGGAGATCTCTCATTTATAGGGTTGCCATAAGTTGAAATCAACTTGATGACAGTTAACAACAACATAGTTTATTATTTATATGGCATCATCAGTATGCATGGCACCTTAGTAGAATTGCAGAGGTGAAAAAAGGCAAGTCCTCAAGCAAATACAACCATCCCTTGAAGAATGCTAGAGGCTGTTTTCATAAAACTTAAATGTATCCAGTCCCTAAGAACCAGGGAACAGATGACTGGCTGGACTGTCTGGGCAGAAGAATATGGAACAGCTTCTCCAGGCCAATCACACAAACCTTCAGTAGAGATCGAAAGAAATGTTCTGTAAGCAATTGTACTATTACAGTTAAAGAATATTTGGATGTGATCTGAGTAGATGGATGACTGACAAAAAGATGTGATAAATGTCCATACAGAGATCCCTAATTTTAGCAGTCAGCTTACATCCAAACATAAAATATGGCTAAGACATAGACTAGGATTCTGGGAGTCCAGGATTCAAATCCCTACTTGTCCATGGAAACCCACTGGGAAACTTGAACAAGTCATGGTCTCTCAGCCTCAAATGAGGGCAATGACATCTGCTTCTGAACAAATCTTGTTCAGAAAACTCCATGATACAGTCAACCTAGGGTTAACCATAGGGTTGCCATAAATCAGAAATGACTTGAAGTCAAACACAACAACAGCCACAGTCTTCAGTATTAGACTTAGTTCGTACGCTTATCACGGTGAGACACTGTGTCAATTATACACAAGAAAAGTAAATTTGTCAACTACATCTGTTTGGATACCTAGCTGTCATGGTTACTGGTTATACTGGCTAGGAAGGGAAATAACATTAAAAAAATAAAAATGGAGAAAAAGATTTTTCTCAAATGAGGAAACCCTGATGAGAAGAATCTTGGACGGACAAGAATCTTTGTAGTTCAAGACTTATTTTGCACAAAATTTGCAATTTTTTTTCTGTGCAGAAAAGTTCTGTGCAGAAAATGATTTGCAGATTTTTTGGAACATGGCTGTTCACAGTACTGGCTGTCTAGTGCTCACTTCGATCCTGAAGCCACCACTCTTGTTCTGCAGCATAGTTTTTTAAAGTTTAAAACAAAGTTTCAAACAAACATTTGGTGGATAAGGTTCATGTGCTTGAGATATGGCAACAGAAATCTGCCTTGAATTGAAAACCACTCATGCATCTAGACCAGTATTGTCAACTCTGATGGTCAGTATGGTTCTCCAGAGTTTCAAAAATATCACTTTCCTAGTCCTGCATAGAAATCCCTGGTATTCCCATATGGGATACCATACCATACCATATGGGAGTTTCTTCTCCCATCCCAAAAGAAACTAGGTCTGACCCTACTTGACATTCCAATAAATTGTGTTTTGGACATTACAACCAAGCAAATATCTTGAGACAAGTGTGGTTATGAATCCTGAGAAGTAAAGGTGAGGTAGGATGGGGAAAAGTAGAACACATCCCAGAGCTAATGAGCCATATAAATATACATTTGCTTCTGTTTTCATGAATATCTGAACACTTAGAAACAAACAATACACTCTCTGTATCTAGCAATTCTTTCATGCTTAGGAAGCCAGTTGTTAACTTAGATTGATCTTTCTAGACTTGAAAATTACTTAATTATCTGCACATTCTTCCAGTACAATCCACATTCATATCTCTCTCTCCTGTGGCTTAATAAAATTTACATTTTGAATAGGGATGTCATTCTTCATTAATTTTCTCCTCAAAGGAAGCAACCAGGAATTTTAGCAATTCTCTTCCTGATCCAAAAAAAGTTTTCAAAAACCATTCAGTTTTTAAACCCCATTTGCAATCTGGGACTTATTCTCTGCAACATTCACACATGGTTCATTTAAAAAGAAATCAGCATTTTCTCTACAAGAAGCAGGGTTTTGTTTTTTCTGTACTGAAAATGATGTTTCCTATACAGAAAAAGGCCATTTTCTGTGCAAAACAACCATTTGTACATTTTTGCTCAGAACATCTCCTGAATTGCAAAAATTATTATCAGTCCAGGAGTCCTCTCATCAGAGTTTCTGAATACTCAAAATACATGTTTGACAACTTATATTTTCAAATATACATTCCATCCCTAATTTTAATGGCTTATTATTGCCATTAGTAGTTGCATCCATCTCCTCTCCTTACCCTTATTTTTTTTTAGTTTGCCTCTTTTTTTTTTTTTTTTTTTTTGGCTTGGAAAAGCTCTAACTTTTCCTAATTATTTATTTTTTCTTTATTTATAACATAGTCTGGTCTTGCTAACCTCTTTGACATATATTTTTAACTAGCCCCCTCCCCACTTCAAAATACAGGCTCACTTGATCTGACACATCATTTTCTGCTGCCCTCTGCTGCCTGTAATTGAAGCATACATAGGGAAAGTTGACCAGGAATGCTTTTGGAAGTTGCAAAGGCACGACTCAAAAAATTAACATGATGTTGGGGCAGTTATGGCTGCATCCGCACTGCTGAGATAATTCAGTTTAACAGACCTCTGGTGCCAGAAAACAACACTTCCCAGAATTCTATTACCTTGAGCCATGGCAGTTAAAGTGGTGTTGAACCAGATTATTTCACAGTGCATGTGCAGACTATATCTCAAAAAAATCATGCACAACATCCCCTCAAAATATATTCAAACAGGTAAAAATATACCTGCCCCTGCCCCCAAGTACCCCAGAAACCTGTACTATACCCAAATACCTCTATTTTCCTCTGCAGTCCCATTTCCTTCTGCAGTCAAATGTGATGATCATTGTCAGGGTTGGTTGGCTTCCCTTGTTGTGCTTTGGGGGTGTCTTTGGGTATGCTTAGGTTCATGAAGGCAAAAAGACACTTGTTTTGCACAGAAGCAGAAATTTTATACAAATTGTCCAAAATCCTACCCTGTAGCTGTATACTATTTTCCGAGTTACTCATAAAGTGTGCTCTTCTTGTGCTCTTCTTATGTTGAATGGCAATGTTGTGCAACTGAGCCAAGATGTCAAATGCACCACAATGAAATGTACATGCCTATCTTTACACAATGTTTAATGCACAATGCACATTCATCCTTAATGTATATCCATACGCAATGCACATGTTTGTGGATCCATGTACAATGGCAGTGCATGCACAACTCTAACTCTGTCTTCTGAACTGAGCTGTTCTGCATCATAAAATGTTCTGCATCATAAAAAAAAACCTCAAAAATGGCCAACTGTTTCAATAGTGGAACATATACAAATGTCAGACACCAACAAGATGCCAGCCTACATATTCTGTGCAAATTATGAAAACCATTATGATTTTCACTATCAGACTGGAACTAAGATCTCCAAAAAGAGTTTGCTTGCAATGCAGCCCCATCATCTTGTGATGACCTGATTCATGTAAAATCTCTGAACCAGCCAGATTTTTCCCTTTATCTCTACAGTATCCGACAGGTTTTTTTTTAATTTGTATTATTAAAATTGTTTTATTTGCCCCCACCCTGAAAAAAGGCAATATATGTTAGAATAATTCTACCTGGCTGGTTCCAAACTCATAGCTAGCATTAATTTATCAGTGTAGTGCAAAGTGGCATAAGACAAGCAATAAAGCATCTAAACTGTCATTTGTTATTAATCAGGATTTAACTGTTCTGTAAACAGTAGTCAGTAAACTGCAGTATTTAATTTTGCATAAAGTAACATCTGGGCACTTCATTACATAGGCATGATCTATGCAAATTTGTACAAGGTGCTTCAGATCAGCTAATAAATGATAAAACATTTAGGACAATACATAGACAATGTTTTATCTTTACTATGTAAAGATAAAGACTATGTAAATGTAAAGATATTCCCTGTTGACACAGTTGTCAAATCATGTCTGACCATAGGGGACAGTGCTCATTTCTGTTACTAAGGGGGGATGAAGACGGGCGGCCCTGGGCCCCGATCCTCCTTTTCGCCGCCTGCGAAAGGACCACTAAAATACTTATTTCTCCAGGAATATCCCTTTCAACCATCCCCACAACTTTAACAAACACTTTTAAAGTAAGTCAGGCTAGATGCATACCACTGAAACAACAGGCTACTTTCTTGTCATCAGGTGTGTTGCTTTTGTTTTGGGGGGAGGAGGTTTTATGTCTCATTGACATAAAAAATGAGAGTTAGCCACAGAGTGAAAGGTCAGTTTTCTTTGTTGTCTCAATCTCAGGAAAAGTGCAAAGGAAGAGCAGTCAGTGAAATCTGAATGAGCACTGCACTGAATTAATAACACTCTTCTCTTTCCTTTTTGAATTAATTCTGGGCTTACTCTGACATTAATTCTTCCTAGAAAATTCCATTTGCATTATATAAAGCCCTGATATTATCCTGCTGGCAACAGATGCTCTTCTCCTCCAGGTTTGGTGGGGGGGAGGAAGAAGTAAAAAGCAGTCAATTTAAAAAAAAAAATCTAGTTCTTTTTTTAACAAATGGAAATAGAGGTATAATTAAGCTGAATATTCACTCACTGCTTTGTCTGAAGAACAAATATAAAATAGGCATTCAGGTAGCCTCTCCTTTTCAAGATGGGAATCTCTTGATGGGTCTCAGTAATAAAGCTAGATTGTAGATCTTAAATGTGTGTTTAATGCACACAAGTGGTTAAACATGATGAGTTTTATCACCACAAAATCCTATCCTAGAAGAGGAACCAGGAAAGCACAGGCCTTCTGATGTTATTGGACTGCAGTTCCTATCAGCCTTTACCTTTGGTTGCTCTGGCTGAGGCTGGTTGTAAAAAACCCAAACGCACTAAGCACAACAGGACTTGAATTTTCAGAACGTACCTAGTAGATTCTCACAGATAATGATCTATATGAACCCCAATGATACTATGTGTAGCAAAACCTTGCTTAAGATACACTTCAAGCCACTAGGTACAGAGATGTTGTCATAAATAGATTGGAGTGGGGTGCATTTTGCAAAACTCAAACACCCAGTATATATTTCCAGGAGTCACAAGTCTGTAATATTATCTCTCTGCCAGGGAGCTGCTTAGCTGGTGAGGTGGCACCAAAATATTCTTCCAAAAGATGGTTCAAAAATGTGAAGGTGTTTTGTTTTGCTTTTTATTGTCCAGAAACTCCAATGAGAAGAATCCTACTCTGACAAGAATATTCAGTTTGGCACTTACCTTGAATGAAATGCACATACGGTAGTTTGCTTCCTGCACAGGACACAGTATTTTCTGTGCAGACAATAATATTTCTATTCATTTCTGTGCCAAAGTTCTTGTTTCCCGGGCAGAAAATGCTGTAATTTTGGACTCGTTCTGTGCAAAATTCACACATGGATAATTTGCACAGAAAACAACATATTTTTTTTTCTGCACAGAAAACACCATTCCCTACTGAGGAAATAACATTTCTGCATGGAAATATCATTTTCTGCCTAGAAAATGCTCTTTCTAACACAGAAAAGGCTATTTTCAGCATAAAACAAATGTGCAAAGTTTGCACAAATAAATTCCTCATTGTGAATAGACTTCAAAAATTGCATTAAAAGAAAGACTTTCACACAACAGGAAGAGAATTGCTAAAATTACTCACTGCTTCCTATGAGAATAAACTTGGTAAAGAATTACATCCCTAGCTGGCATAACCTGCCATCCCACAGTTGGAACAAGTATGCCCTAGGAGGTGGCAGAGGAAGGAGAGTCATGCTTCTCCTTGTGGAAATCAAGACAGGAATCCTATGTGTCACAGGCTCCCATCTGCTTCCACATATCTTTATATGAGTCTATTATCTGGCATTTGTCATCATGCTCTTCCATGTCACTTAATTTCCTCTTGTTATTTCATTTTCACTAATTTAATATTAGCTTTCAGACCAGTACATTTTGGATGGTGGCTCCCCCCCCCCTTTCTTTCCCACTTCCAAGTACATAAAACCTAACAATAGTGTGCTTGAAAGACATCAAAAATAAAATACGGTTGGGAGAAGAGGAGAAGGAAGTTCACAGAACCAGTGATCGCTTCCATTGGAAGATCAATCTTTGCAGTTTGTACAATGGTCCCTTGGTATCCACTGGGATTTGGTTCCAGGATGACCACAACCCTGTGAATACCAAAATCCATGGATATATATTATATATCCATTGAATTGTTCCTTTCAAAGTGATGTGAGCCAAAACCAAATAAATCTTACCATTCTTACAATTTTGCTACAGTGATTGTAAAGCACTAGCCATGATCCAACTCGTGTCATGCTGCTTGTGGAAATGAACTGAATGCACATCCAGTTGCACAACTTATTTCATTCCATTTGTGCAACCAGTTTCTATGACCACACTAACAATTCCCCTGGTTCCTAATCTTGCATAGCATTAAGCTGGAGAGAACAGGGAACCTAAACCAACGGTGCTTTCTTCTTCCTCCCAAGCCCAAAGGGCTTCCATGCCCACTGCCCTCTAACCCTGTTCATTACATTTTTTCATGCATAAAAATACATCACTCTTGAGAAAATTCTCATTGAGTGTTGGCCCTCTAACCACACTGCTGGCACTGTGCATTCAAGTAGTATATGTTAATCATAATAATAGCATAATTCAAGAGGAATTTAATGGTAAGCATAAATGTGCATTTCTTATAACCTTGTTATAATGAGAATGGTTTTATTTTAATTAAAAATAATTCTTTAGTTTCTCAGGCTTTAGTGGTAAAAGACATTTTATAGCAAGTCCTGGATAAAAGTGGTAGATTTTTGGAATTACTATTGTTTCAGATAGACATTTAATTTCCATTTTCTAAGAGGTTTTAAAGCCTATGATTAGGCCATTGAAAATCATAATTTGTGCCTCTTAATGTCTTTGGCTCTTCCCTTCCTTCCCTCCCCCTCCCTCTCTCATTCGCTCTACACACACATAAACATATGCATAAACTTTAGTATCACTTCATATCACATAAAATCACTGGTTTTACATAAGTCATAGAAACATCAGTTATTAGAATTTTAATTTCCAGTTACTGTGATTCATGTGTGTGTGTATGTTGTATTGGTTAAAATCAATCTGATATTATATTTATTTTAGACCTTGGGCAAGTCACATGCTCTCAGCCTCATGAGCAGGCAATGACAAACCTCCTCTGAACAAATCTTACCAAGAAAAACCCATAATAGTTTCACCTTACGGTTGCCATAAGTTGGAAATAACTTGATAATGTTATTATGCAAAACTGGTAAAAACCTTTTGAAATAAAGACCAGAATCCTGTTGATTGTGCATTTTTTTAGCTATTGTGCCAGAGACATATTCAATTCATGGATGTACAAATGGAATTCTATAAGTATAATTATTTTGCAGGAGCCTAAATAATGTTATTGTTCCGGCTTCACTAGAGACACTGAATCATTTGGCTTTACCTATAAGTTGATGTATCATTTAAAAATTGATTCAATGAGCCTACTCTAGTTGGGGTGAACAAAGAAGATTCCTTCAGTGGTACAATCTTGAATTTGTTAGTTGTATCAAGTTGGCTTCAACATTGTGGTGACCCTATTTATGAGAGACCTTGATAAGCCCTGGTTATGAACTTCCCTGCTCATGTCTTGCAAAACTTCCTTTGTTGAATCAATTCAGTTGTAACATACTCTTCCTCTTTTCCTAGCGCTTTCTATTTTACCAGGCATGATCATCATTTCAAATGAGTTGGGTGGTCCTATGATACATCCAAAGTACAACAGCCTCAGTTTTCTTTGATGGTCCATAACTATTTGTCAGTACCTTCAATCTTCCACTTAATTCACTGAGATTTCAGAAACAGCTGTTGTGCATTTGGAGGAAGTAACCAAATGGAATTTACTCTCAGAACTGGCTCCAGATTTCCTCACTATTTGAGAAGCCCTGGCACTGTGTGCATCTCCAGCCTGAGGAATGTGTACATGTATGATGACTCCAGGTAAACATCCCCAGTAGAACCAATGCTCAAAATCAGTGGCTACTCAGAATCTAGGTCTTTTGTCTGATGATGCTTTGCTTACCAGAGTGAGATGTAGGACCACTTAAAGCACAGTCTGAGTTTTCGTGTTGCGAATTAATGACATTGGAGTCCACTT
>CM034705.1:4997753-5026343 GCA_020142125.1 Phrynosoma platyrhinos
GCAAGGGGAATAAAGATGAAGTCACTGTTCATCCAGAAAAGTGACTTTATTTTTCTTCCCCTTGACTGCAGTTACAGTCAAGATGGGCTGATCCTTGTTTTACCTGAATTGTCTCCCTACTCACAGCCCAGCCAGTGAATGGCCACAAAAGTGCTTCCTGTTGTTTGACAGCTATTTTGGGAAGAGAGTATACTTTGGTCCCAGTGACTGTTGTGGCCTGTTAACCAAAAAGGTGGGGGGAGGAATTGGGGGTTCCTACCATCTGTGTCAGAAACCCCTTGCTTAGCTCAAAGGATATATGAAAGCGGTTGGGTAACCTATGTGACCATTTTCATCTGTGTATACCAGTACTATCTGTGGGGGGACTCTCAGGTTTTTTGTGGATTTTTCAGGCTGTAAGAACGTGTTCTAGAAGAATGTGTGTCTGAAGATGCCAGCCACAGATGCAGGTGAACACATCTGGAATACATTCTTTTAGAACATGGCCTCACAGCCCAAAAAACCCACAAAAACTATGGGTGCCAGCCATGAAAGCTTTTCAATTTCATGACTCCCAGTTTAATTAATAAAAAAGGTTTTATTTAGAAATATGCAAGACAGCATGCAAACACACAGTGACAATTCAAACAGAAACACTACACAATGCTAACGTAAATATAGGTCTGGAAATTGGATACCAGAGGCTGAAGGTGGTAGAGGGGATGGTATTTACCAGCCCTGGTGAGAAATCCATGGAAAGTTGGATGTGGATCAGAAGATGTCTGGGGATGATACAGGAAGGGAAAGCTCTGGAAATTAGGACAGATTTCCAGTAGATGGTAGCTGAGTGCAGAGTGACCAATGTGGGTTGGTATTTATATCCTGTTTGGTGCTGCCAAAGGGCACATAACATTCCCACATGAAGTACAAAGAGTTTGAGTGTTTTTTACTGGAACTGATAAAAAGGGCAATCCCAGCTGATGGTCAACTTCAGATTAACAAAACAGAGATTGGATATAGGTCAACTCCAAAGTAGCTGGATATGGAGGTTGGCTGGGAACACAAGAGGGAGCAGGCAGGAGATATAGTTTTACTCGTCTTGGTGCAATCAGTCTCCTTTGTCTTTGGTGCAAGAGGATATGCAGAAATTGTGCGAGGAGGATGGAATGATCAGCAAACCCATTTCATCTTTATTTTGGTAATACCCAAGTCTTCTACATGTCTTTGGGGCAAAGTGCCTTTCCCATGGAAAACCTTATTGCATTCCAAAGGTCACTGTGGCCTCTTAAAAATATGCCTGACCCTAGATTAAAAAAATATTAAAAGTATTGAAACTACATATACAGCACAGGTGCTGTTGGGTATGCTAACAGGCCTTGGAGGGGAAAAAGAAAAGGCATGCACAGCTCCATCGTGCCTAGGTACAGTCGCTTATATTTAACTAAACAGCTGGTGTAGAATACTGGCTATATTAAGCAATATAACAATCAAAATAATTTAAACGGTTTAAGACCTATGCAGTTGTGGGCCAAAATAATGACAAAAAATCAATCCTGGGGAAAAGTATGTAGGGAAAGACGCTCCTTCAAGAATCTGTTACAGTTGACAGTAGTGACAGATTTCTTTCTATAGAAATATTTCCTCTTTCAATTAGTAGCTGGTGAATATTGGGGGAAAGTAAGAGAGTGCCAGTTTATTTCAGATATCCATATTTTTGATTAACTGCTTTTTTGCAAGGACTTCCTGTGATTTATAGGCAAATCTAATTAATTATATGCTATAAGGGTTCAGTATTAAGATGGACTGTCATTCAAAAAGGTTGCAAAATGACTTTTCATTAGCCAGCAAGTGGTTTTAAGCTAAATACAAGGCTATTACCGAATTATTAGAAGGGGCAGAGAAGGGATTGATATGTTTGAGATGTCTTGGTAGACAGCACAAAATATAAACTTAAATCATCAGCCAGTAATTACAGGAAGGGATTCCACTGTGAAAATACTTCCCTCCTGGCTTTACAAGCTGAATGTGCTGGATTATAGATGTAAATCCTGGCTTGATTCATCCTCTTGAGGTAGATGGGAAAATTTCAGTTTATTGTTTTTTTCCCTTTCTTACCAAAAGCAAGGAGTTATTTGATTGTCCAAATTTCCTAAGAACAGTCCTCATTAATCCTCTTCATCCCACTTGTTAAACTGGGTTTAAAATGTCCCAATTTCTCTCTCCTCCTTCCACTTTCCCTTTTGTCTTCAGCCTCAGTTGTTGCAAACTGAGAGCAGCATGCAAAAGTAATTTGCACTTATTTAGCTCAGCAGGAGAGGAAGGATGTGATCTTTTCCCTTCCCCAGAGGATCACAAAAAAGAAAACTACTGTTTGTAGTTTGGTGAAGTATTCAACATGGTCTTTCAGAGAGTTCCCATCTCCATGCTATCTCATCATGTAGGTATATGCAAATATAGGTGTTCCACAATCTAAACATAAATCCAAAATCCAAAACACTTCTAATCCCAAGCATTTCGAGTAAGAGAGACTCAGTTGGTAATGGTTGCCACCTCATGCCTAAAGATTTATAATGATAACAAAAAGAAATATAAAGTTTGAGTGGAAACAGCCTAGTAATATCTCGCTAGCTAGCTGTCTACCTACCTTCCTACCTACCTGATGATAGCAAAGGAAATGCAGATGGGATGGAGTGAGAGCACTATTGCAAAGGAGTTCAGACTCTATTTTTGGCACATTTCACTCCCCTCACAAAACAAAGCTAGACCAGTCTATGACAGGGTCTTGACCAGACCAAGTATTCATTTCATTCTTTACTGTGATTCCTAATGATGAAAGATAACTCTTTCGAAAAGGACTCCAATTACATGAGGGAAACATCATATGTAAGGGAATGCAAGTATGGCAATGTCATCATTTTTTCCAAGCGTAAGAAGATATTTCTGGATATAGGTGGGAAGCAACTCCAGGCTAAGAAATAATAAGCAGTAATATTAGTGGCCTGGAATTCTCTGTAAGAAGTAGGTTTGAAACAGAAACATGTAACCTGGTCAACAGTTCCTAGAACAATCTCAGTCTTATATCAATCGTGATCTTCCTTAATCTTCCTATTGAAAAAAAAGAGATAACCTGAAAGTTTACAATGGTAGATTAATCAACTGGTGTTTCTGCTGATTAATTTTGACATGGAGGCCAATAATGAAGAGGTAAATGCCCATTTTAACTGGTAAGGCTATAAGTTAAAAAAAATCCTTTAATTTGGGGTGGGGTGGGATGCTAACCACTAGGTGGTCATTAGGCAAATAATTTATTTCACAATTGGAAGACAATCAACCTTGTTCAAGCCAGAAAGTTAATCTCTGGAATAGTCAGCCACCCTCTACAATTAAGCATATTGACCCTCTTCCCTTTTCCTTATTCTAGTAGGCATTTATGATTTTCCACACAGGCTTTATCATGCATAGGCTGAGTTCCTTGATAGAAGCAGCACACAGACACAAAAAGGATGGGAAATGTCAAAATATATCCCACTTAAGCAAGAAAAGCTGCCTCTCTGGTTTTGCCTAGCTTTCCCAAATACAGCAGCGAGTGATCATGTAGTCCATGGAACCCATGCAGCCTCCTCCCAGCCATTTTTATTACCCACCAAAGTCCCTTCCCTGATTTTGCAACAGACAGACAGGCAGACAGAGATGTAGACACAATTCTTCAACACATACAGCCTCCCTCCATACCAATAGCTGCCCTATGGGGATGCTTCTTACTTGTGTGATGAGGGGCAGATGGCACAAGGGAGGAAGATGTCTCTGGTCATGGTTCTCAGAGAAAAAGAAACAGTGGTCCTCTCACAGTTGAAATGTGTCCTCATTTCCCCTTCCCTGGGAGCCAAGACCAGCCATTTCTTCCTCCTCTAAGTTGTCTTCCCTCCCCTCCTCTCCTCTCTCCTGTGTTATGGAGCACCATCTTTCACCACCACCATCTCAAAACTAGCAGGGAGCTTGGTACAGAGCACAAAGGGCTAGATGCATTGATTCCTAAACTTTGGTCCTCCAGGTGTTTTGGACTGCAGCTCCCAGAATTTCTTACCACTGGCCAAGGTTGATGGAGCTTCTGGGCACTGAAGTCCAAAACACCTGAGGACCAAAGTTTGAGAATACCCCCTGCTTCCTAGACAACAAGAGATGGATGCAGACATAACCCATTTTTATGCATGGGTATCTCACTAAAACGATTCCAGTTGCAGTCTACTGTATAGAGAGAAATGTCCTGAGCATGCATGGCGATAGGGAAAATATCTACTCACAGCACATTTATGAAGAATCAGCAGAGGTTTGGAAATAAAGGATTATGCCTGTGAAGGATGAAGAACATAATTCACCTGGACTTGAAGCAGAAGTTTTAACATTCATCTGCAAGGTCAGTTATATTATATGGAGTGAATTACCAGAACAGATTAAGAACTCATTTCGATATCAAAAAGGAAAAACCCCGAGTGATTTGTGCTGCTCTCCGTATATTTCAGGATAAAAATGCACTTTTCCACCCAAATCTATTTTTAGCCCAAATGAGCATTTGTAAGTTTGGGGGTGAAAAATAGCTACAGAATAATTTTGCCAAGTCCCTGCACTTTATATAAGAAGAATCCATAAAGGGAAAATGGAATGGACTTACAGAACTACAGCACAAAGCATCTTTATAATAATTCCAAAAAATACATTTAAAAAAATCTATAATTCACCAGTAGTGAAACAACTCCAGAGATTTATTTTTAAGACTGATTGAGCTTAAGAAAAACCTTCTACAAGTAAAAGAATATAGTAAGTGTGTGAGAGAGACATTGCAGAAAATGCAGAAAAATAGTAATGATATTTTCAGTGTTTGTACCTTGACTCCTTTCTTGCATCTCTTTTGAGTCTACTGCCAGACAGTTTCATCAAATAACTCAAAATCTGAATGAATGGAGATATGTTTTTCTCTTCATTTTCCCAACAACATTCATAATTTTATAGACCTCTGTCCTGTTTTCCACCCACAACTAGGTCACCATGGCTGAGATCCTACAAAGGCCATCAGATGGTATCAGTCCACCTTCATTATTTTGTTCCTCTTCTCCTTCTGCTCCAGAACAACTGACCTTTTCAGTTGGCTGAGATGCTATTCACATTCTCCATGGTCTGGGAGAAGAGAAAAAACAGCATCATCTTGTGCTTGTTCTGACCTATAAAGCCCTCTATAGATTAGGTCCAGGCTATGTGACAGACCGTATCTCCCCATATGATTCTGCCCAAGTCTTACAACTTTGGAGAGGCCTATTTCTCTGTTCCACCACTTTTCCAGGCTCATCTGGTGAAGACATGGGAAAGATACTTCTGATGGTTACCTCTAGCCTATGGGATTCCTTGCTAAGGGAAGCTTAGTTGCCCCTGCCACTTTCTGTTAAAAGCAGGCAAATATGTTTATTTCTATTTAAACTTTCAGCTTTTACTTGATTGGGGAAGAGGAATATGCAATGGAAGGGGAATATGGAACCCTCTCAGAACAAATCCTGCCAAGAAAACCCCATGATAATTCACCTTAGGGTCACCATAAGTCAGAAACAACTTGAAGGCATACACACACACAAAGAATAGGAAATATACCCCACCTAAGCTGACTCTTTGACTCCTATGTACATTCTCTTTCTCTCTCTCTCTCTCTCTCTCTCTCTCTCTCTCTCTCTCTCTCTCTCTATATATATATATATATAATGTGTGTTGTATAATGGTTTAGGCATTGGACTAGTACACTGGGAGACCAGGGGTCAAATCCTGGCTTGGTCATGGAGACCCACTGGGTGACTTTGGGCAAGTCACACTCTCTCAACCTCAGAGGATGGCAATGGCAAACCCCTCTGAAGAAACTGTCCAAGAAACCCCTATGCTAGGTTTGCCTTAGGATCACCATAAGTCAGAAATGACTTGAAGCTATGTAGTAACAACAACAACAAATATGTGTTTAAATTGTTTTAAGTGTAATTCATGTCTTGAAATCAAAATGCTTTGTAAACATTTGTACCACATATTATTGTAGCTATTTTAATTTAACTTATATTGTAAGCTGCTTTGAGTTCCATCTCAGGAGACAGATGAGGTTCAAAACAAATAAATATTAGCCACACTCTCAGGGGGGATGCTCTTGTTGTTGACAACTGTTTGTCAAACTGGCATGTACTCTTGGTGCTCTTGGATTCTTCAGATCCATGATCCCTCTAATAGTTTATGATGCACATTTTGTTGTCTTTCCCTTGCTAGCTTCTCATGACTGATTTCGGAATGCTTTTGGAGAGCTTGGTACTATTCCTCCCATCTTTTTCAGAGAACTCTCTAGGCTACCCTGACCTGAAATGGCTTGACTCACCTGCAACTGCTTCATTATACTAAACACTGTCTTTGCTGGCCTTTTCTCCCTTTAGGCATAGAATACTGTTTCATATTACTCTGAGGTCTCACTGCTTCTGCTATCATGCCAGATCTCATACTAAAAAATCCATGGCATTATCTCATAATAATCCACTAAAGCTGAATGGCAGGAGATTCTGAACAGACAAAGAAGACTGGTTTTTTTCCGTAGTGTGTAATGAAACTGTGGAACCCCCTCTTGTAGACTTGTCACAAGAGATTGCAACAGTCACCAACTTAGACTGCTTAAAAAGGGAAAATTCATTAATTAATTTGTTTGGTTGTTTTGGAAAAATAAGGCTATCACCGTCTCCAAGTTATTATGAATCACAGAAACATAGGTAGAAATTCTGTTAGTGATATGCATGTGTGGCATAGTGGTTTGAGCATTGGACTGTGACTTTGGAAATCAGGGTTTATTCCATTCATGGGCATAAAAACCCACTGGGTGACCTTGGGCAAGTCACACTTTCTCAGCCTTAGAGGATAGCGATGGCAAACCTCCTCTCAAGAAACTTGCCAAGAAAACCCCATGATATGGCAGCCTTAGGGTTGGCATAAATCAGAAATGGCATGAAGGCACACAACAACAACCAGCTTCTCACTTCACATCAGGCATCCACGAACTGCTCTGTGCCCCCAGAGAAGGACAGTAGAGTACCCCAGAGGCCATATATTCTACTGTTGAGCAGCCCTTATTATGGTCGTGTATGGCCACCAAGATCAAAAACAGTTTGTCTCTCAATGCCAGTTGCGATGGAACATGAGTGGGAAGTTTCTATTGCTGTTGTTTCCTGCTTATGAGCTTCCCAGCTGTCTCTAGGTTGGCCACTTCTCTGCAAAACAGAAGCTGGTCTAGGAAGGCCTTTGGGTCTGATTAAGAAGAGCTCGTGAGATATACACAACGTAGGCTGAACAAGAAGATGAATCCACATCACACATGCTCTTGCAATAATTTAGTAAAAGGAAGATCTGAGTCACACGTACACACATTTTAAGAAGCTGGAGGGCAAATCTAAAATGCTGCTTTCATATTGTTTTGTGTAGCAGTCTATAAAATTAAGTAAAAGCATACCCCATGACCATCGTTGCCCAATACAAATCTTTTCTTAAGTTGCCTTTCTCATCTCATCCTAACACGTTGGCAAGCAGCGTTATGAAAGTGTCAACATAATTACCTTTTTCAATCAAATTCTGCCTCTGGGCAGCCTTATTACCAGTCTGAAACTATGATTTATTATGTACCAAGTCAACCAAAGACGTAACCTTCAATCTAATAGGGTTTTCTTCTATTTTCAAAGCTGACTCCAAACCTAATTCATTTCTTTAGCTGTGTTTGTGGTATTTAGTTCTTGCTGGAATAAGGTGTTACAAGTAATTTAAAAAGAAAAGCAACAACAGCCATGCAAAAAGGTGACTCTTGCTTTTGAAAATCCTGTAAATGATTGTAAAGCCAAAAGGTTTGGCCTTGTGTTAGGAAATGGAAACAGCTGATGTTCACAGTGACCAATGTGTTGGTAACATCCCATTTTTATTGCTGTGATATATGCACTTACCTCAGCACAAACTCAAACAAAAATCACAGAAGCAAAATATGTAAATGCAAAAATATATTAAAACTTGTACAGTAGGCTGTTACTATCCACTGGGGTTTGGTTTCAGGATCCCCTGTGGATATCAAAATCTGTGAACATTCAAATCCCATTAAATAGTCGCATAGTAAAATGGTGTCTCTTATATAAAATGGCAAAATCAAGGTTTGCTTTTTGAAAATTATATTTTTTTGGAATATTTTCAATCCAAGGATGGTTGAATCCATGGATTAAAAAATCTGTGGATATAGAGGATCAACTGTATAACAAATGATTTCATCATATTAAGGTGACACTATATTTAAACATGATATATCAACACTATTATAATGTGATATCTCAAAACAATTTCAATACTGTTACACTCATGTATAACTTGTATGCATTGCTAACAAACATGAAATGTCATCTATATTATTGTTATACACATAAATCTTATAAACCCCCCCCAAAAAAATTGTGTTACTCCAATCTCACAGATACAAGAGTCTCTGATGATATGTAATACTGCATAATTCTCCACTTGTTGTCTGTTGTGATTCTTGCTGTTCTCCACAATCACCTTTTCCTTTTAAAGCTCACACTAGTGAGAGGCTGATGTGTTTCTCGCTGTAATATATGATGGCTTGTATTGCAGATCAATAAATGTTCTGGAATCAGAGTCCTGCTAGGGCTGCATCCTCACTGCAGAAATCATCCAGTTTGACACCACTTCAGCTGCCATGGCTCCATACTTTGGAATTCTTGAAATTGTAGTTTGTTTGGCACCCAAGCTTTCTGACAGAGAGGTTTGAATGTCTCACAACACTACACTTCCCAGAATTTTATAGCACTATTATATATGGCAGTTAAAGGAAAACAGTGAGTCTTGGAGGGAGAACTTTGGTCATCACAAACAGAGGAAGAGGATATCAACCTACACAATGACCCCAGAAAGAGTCCTGTACAGGCATACCTAGGATTTATACTTGCGCAAGGGCACTGGACTTACACAACTTACAAATCTATGATTCTTTGGCAGAGAAGAGTAAAAAAAACTGTACAATTACAAATCCTGGGACTCCATAGGATGGAGCTGCAGCACTTAAAGTGGTGTCAAAATGCATTATTTCTACAGTGTAGATGCACCCTATGAAAGTGCTGTGGCTCCATCTTATGCAATCCTGGGATCTGTATTATTGCAAGGTCTTTACTCTTCTCTTGCAATGAGTGCTGGTGTCTCACCAAACTACAAATCCTAGGATTCTGTAGAATGGAGCCATAGCAATTACAGAGGTGTCAAACTGCGTTGTTTCTACAGTTTAGTTGCACCATGAAACACAGATGTGATAACTGATTTCTAGAGTGCCTGTGGATGTTATTCATAAAGTCAAGTAACAGATGACACAATTTAATTAAGGTGAGACATAGGATCTGCTAAACCCTAACTCTAAAGACATGAGCAGTTTGGGTGTGGGTGGGTGTACACATTTGAGTATGTATGTACACATATAGTTGTGTCCTTCAAGTCAAGAAGGCTTTTCAATTTCCCAACAGAAGAATGTAAATACTATCCCAGATAATGCATCAACTGCTGAGTAAGAAAGTAGGAAGATCCATTCTAATTTTGCTTTGAACTGAAACGATTGCCTGAAACAATGAGGGAAAACTTACCAGGAGGAACAATACACTATGTGAGGACTTTGGAGAGAACCTTCTCTGCTGCTGTAGCATTCTGTTTACTGAATCCCCTGCAAGTCTGTTTGGCATAAAGTTAAAACACAGGGTTTTATTTAAAAAATAAGATGCTGAGATGCTGTTTTGGGAGATATATCATGATGATCTATGCTGAGATGCTACTGTGATACATCTCCCCTTTCCCTTCCTGCAAGAGTCTCCTTTCCTCTATGCAATACTCTTCTCCATAGCCATATAATGGTCAGAGGAAACCAAGGAGCATTAGAAGTGTCTGGCTATCTGCATATATCCAGACGTTTAATGATCCAGAAAGATGGATGTATTATTTTGTGTTTGGCTACAGGAACATAGACATATGTTTCTTATTCTTTCCCCTGCATACATACACACACACACACACACATGCACTAGATGGAGAAAGATGAGTGTTGCATGAGTTTGGTCATAGCATCAGGAAGGCAATAATAATAATAATAATGAATGAATTCCTCCCTCTACAGCAACCGAAAATGTTCGCTGAAAGTTACTACATCTGCATCTGTCACTCAGAGGATGCCAACCAAATATCTTTTGAAAAGTTGAGCATTCCCTTTTCTCTCTTTCATCACATTTAAGCAGAAGAATGAAAACTTTCTCACTTCTCGCACACAATAATGATTACCTTGCAAAACCTTCATTCTGTCTGATATGTTAGATGTTTTCCAAATGAATCAACAGCCATTAAAAAGCTTAAAGCTCTACCTTCCACTATACCTTACATTCAGAGCACTGAGAAGATAATGAAAGGATAGGAAGTAATTGATGGACAACATTAAAATGGTGGTGGGGGGCTATTTTAAAAAGACCTAGATTTAAACATAAATCTCCACAATTATTCCAGTGTAGCAAACTCTCAGCTAATAATGAAGGCTTCCGCATTAAATCCAAATGTCATATATTTATGCTGCAATGAAGAAAGAATGCATCCTTCACCTCCCATTTGAAACATTTATTAGCTGCTTACTTTTCATTGCAGGACCCAGCGCTACTGGTCTTGGGAGCTTGATTTTGGTGTGTGTTTTTTAAAAGAAAGTATCACAGGATTGTATTTGTTGGTCCATATCCTGTGGTGCAAAATTGCTTCAAAAGCATGAAGGACACAATTCTGAGCATACACATTTGGGAAGTAGTATCTACAAATGAATTGAAGTTCTCTCATGGATTTAGTCTTCTAGTTTCATTGCAATCAATAAGAATATCTACAGTGGGGTAGACCATGGTTGTACCTAGCCCAACATTGTAACAACAGCCAACCAGTGGTCTCACCATTAGATCATGAAAGCCACATCTTTCCCCATTCATTTATCTCAAGTGTCTTTTAATCAGAACATATTGCTTTGGAAGAGAGAGGTTCCAGTTATCTGCCATAGCTAAGAGCCATTGATTGATCTGTTCCTCTATAAATGTGTCTAATCCTTTTAAAAAACTATTTGAGGTATTGGCCATCACTAGTCGGTCCCATAAGTTAAATATGTGCTTTATAACTGAACAGGAAGACATGAATGTAGGATGGAGGCACACCCCCTGGAAACAGGAGTCAGAGGATGCCTAACACTGCAGTGATGTGGCCTTAATAAAAACAAAGCTGGATGCACAAGTTGATAACAAGCATAAGGAAAATATATTCAACAGTGGGACAGCTGAAGTGGGTATGTCAGTCATCAAAAGATCTGCAATGCAGCTCTACCGCCACATGGACTGGATTTGGATCTAGGAAAAGAGCACGTCTAGAAACTGACTGAAAAGACCACTCTGAACATGTACAGGGAAGAGTTGTATTTCTTGTTTAATTGTTGTCTCAGGCCACTTATAAATTGGATTTCTTGAAAGAGATGTGAAACCCAAGAGGAAAATACTTGGGATTCCATGCTTTCTTGCATTTTCCTGAGAATCATCTTCTCCATTTGCACCACAGTCGCAACAAACTGTATCAGCATAATATGAGTGAAATGTTTGAAAAAGTAGACACATGCATAATCTGTTCATCAATTTAGCATGGCGCAGAACCTCCCAGAAGCCTGAAATATGTTGAAGAGCAAGCTCTGGTATGGAATCAACATTATGTAATAGCCAGAAGCAAATTGTACACCGCTACACTACAAACAAGATTCAAAGCAACTAGAAACATCATTGCCTGAGGCTTGCTTGGGATTCATTTAAAAATGGAGCATGCAAGACATCAATCAGCTTAATTGTAGACTGTTTATCTAAGGGTGCTGGGATATTATTGCCTCCTAATGCACATATATGCAGGGCTGAATATGGCTGAAACCGTTCATTTCACATATGGGGGAGGTTTATAAAAGAAATGGTATGATGCTCATATGTTACCAATTACCAGGAAAATTGACTGAAACTGCTGGTAACCCAATACACAACAAGGACCAGCAAAATGTTATTTCAGTGGGTTTTGAGTTTTGATAAGCCCAGATCTGGCAAAGTGCAGGTTGCATTCTCTCTAAAGGAGCAGCTGGGGTACAGAATGTCAAGACACAAGTTGCGTTGCAACACAGTCACAGTGGATTGTGTTTTCAAAATACTGGCGAGGAAGTAGACTGAAGTTTATGAAAGCTCATGCTACCAAGTTCTTTCTTTCATTTAGTCTCAAAGGTGCTACAAGATCTCTCTACATACATCATCTATAAAGGTACCTTTTATCTTTATGCTGCTGAAAAGTTTATATATGCTACTGTAATAGATGTATCTTCCTCTACTTGAGTTTCTTGTAATCCTTGATTTAGGGTTACCTAGGCCTTCTCTGGACATGGAAGGAAAGCCTGTCCTCACCCTGAAGCCAACACTATCTGTTTGCAATATAAATGGTAATTTCATATTGGATTTGGATTTCCCCATTAGCCCAACCTTGTCCTGGAGTTGCAAAACCTCCAGTGTTTCCTCAGTATCCCAGAGTTACTGAAGGGTTTTTGTGGTGTGTGAACAGCTGGATTGGGTCTGAACTGGGTTTGAACTGAATTGAATTGGGTCTTCTTGTAAATGGTAATAGCAGCAGCAGTAGCAGTAATATAATAACAGCAGCAACAACAACACTTGGGAGTGTTTGAATAGTGGGAGGAAACTGTGCAAAACCCATATTTCTCTTTTATTTTTCCTAACAGGATTTTCTGATTGTTGGAAAAAACCATTTTTCAACAGTGAAATAGAGAATATTATTTTCATCTCTCATCTGGGAAGTCCAAGGATGGATGCAGAATCAAAAACATGGCCTTGCAGCTACAGATATCCTGCAAGCCAGATGATTTCCAACTCTGTTTTCAGAAATGCAACTAACTTTCGGGAGCAAAGAGTGCATCTGCACTGCAGAAATAATGCAGTTAAACACTGCTTTAATTTCATGGTTCAATACTGTGGAATCCTGGAATGTGTAGTTTGTTGTGGCACCAGAAATTTCTGACAGAGAAGGTGAAATAACTCACAAAACTGCAAAACCCATAATTCTTTAGCATTGAGCCATGGTAATTAAAGTAGTGCCTTCAAAAACTCTGGCCCTCTATCTAGTCTCTCTTTTTGCATTCTTTGAACATTCTTTGGATGTTCATGAACCTGTTTTACTGGACATGACTTCTTTTCACTCAAAATGATACAAAACCATCAGTGAGTGCTTGTGTTATATGCTTGTGTTATATTGTGAGTGCTTGTGTTATATTGTGAGTGAGTGCTTGTGTTATATTGTGTTTCCCCAATTCTCATCTTAGCCAGGGCAGTTGGGGGTACAACAGCCATCTAAGATGTTTTCAGGAAGCAATCAATGGAGAAGGTACTTGATCAACAAAAGGCTGCTTGATTAGGTGACTTGGTTCATGTACTTTACAGCAATCAGTGGGAGTTTTCTAAAAGTTTCACCAGGAGTTAAGACATGAAAATTAAGGAACTAAATATACCTACAGCTGCTTTCAAAGTTCATGTCATTTAAAGTGATTTGTAGGAGTTCTGGAGAAAATTTCTGGGAAAGCAAGTGTCTAACAGAAATGTAACTACCAAGCAACTGGTCAATCTAAACACTGATTGCACAGGCAATGAATTCAGTTTTATATTCTGAGCCAGAGAACTTAAGGAGGAATATGAACACTTGAGTTATTCTTCACATAGATAATATCAAAGGAGGAGGAGGAGGAGGAGAAGATGACCTTCCACATTGGCTTGTATAATAACCTGTCTATATTGTGGTATGGATAGCATATATGTGACAACATTATTTGAAATGGGAGAGAACTCTACAAAAATGGTTGATCTAATGCTGACAATGTTCCTCAATATAGTGCCAACTGTGAAGGCAGCCAAGAGGAATTCACTCATCAGTTCTCACTGCTAGCTCCATGTGTTGTTGCTTCACTGATTATAACTGATGAAATAAGTGATTTAGAAAATCCTACTTAATTCTGAAAGCATTCACAAGGGAATCAGACTTGCCAAGATATGTAAACTGAGATAACTGACCTATTGGTGGAATAATAAGTGAAATGTGCTTCCACCATCTTAGATAAATCATTAAATTTGAAACTAATTGTTGATGGTTTCAACATGTGCAAACAACTAAGAAACCTCAGTATGATGTTCCCATTTAAGCTTATTGGAAAAGGATTTGTTTCTAAGGGCTCCCACAGCTCAGCTAACTAATCAGATAGCTCAATTGAAATCAAAGAGAGAAAATCAAATTGTGCAAAATATGATCAGTCCAGTAAACATATATCTTTTGTAAAAGCTGCATGGTAAGTCAATACTTATGTAAACTCCATTGATTCAATGGTTCTACTGTAGTTGGAACTGCTAGTTGGATTTAGCCCTCTCTCATTCATTGACAATTTGTTTGCCTTTTGTTCACCAACTGTGCATGGCAACTGTATATAATATTTCCAGGTAACTTTTTTTATTTTCAGTATTTATACCATATTGCACTGTATACAGGTTGTATACAGGTGAAGGGTGCTTTGCAGGAGGCAAACTAAACTGATAATCTGAAGGAACAGCAAACATTTATCAAAAGATTAATGGGGGAAGATAGCCTAATGTAGTGGACATGCCCACTGTCATCAGAGATTAGAAATGGTGTCTGTGCAATTGATGGAATGCTACAACACACCATCAAATTGCCATGAACAAATTCTTTTGTACACAGAATAGTCTGCACCACAACATTTCAGGACATAAGGGAATTAAATTAACCTCTTTTCTGTTGTAAACCAGTGGACTTCCGAGCTCACACTCTTTAGCCTAGCTTTGATGAATGGGAGATGGAATCCTGCAGTAGCAGACTCTCCATGTAAGAGTTTATTTTAGGCCTAAGCAGACTGCCAGAAATAGTGCACATTAAATTGAGGCACTGCCCTGGCTCAGTGCTAGGGAATCATGGGAATTGTATTTTTTTCTGAGACATTGAGCCTTCTCTGTCAGAGAGCTCTGGTGCCACAATAAATTACAGTTCCCATGATTCCCTAGCACTGAGCCAGGGCAGTGCCTCAATTTAATGTGCACTATTTCTGGCAGTCTGCTTAGGCCCTTTGTCTAGTTAGTCTTCACTAATTTTCTTCTCAAAGGAAGTAATGAGCAACTTTAGCAGTTTATCCCTTGTTCTGAGCAAGTGATTAAAAACTGAACAGTTTTCAAATGCTACTCACTGTTCAAGACTTATCTACACACACACACACACAAATGCACATTCTTGTTTTGTGCAGAAACCAACATTTTCTCCATAGAAAAAGACTGCACATACTGTGCAGCACAGAAAATGCATTAAAATGCTATTTTCTGTAGAAAGCAGCCACATGCGAATTTTGCACTGAATGAGCGTTGAATTGTAAAGATTCTCATTAGACCAGTGGTAAAATCCAAAGACATAGGTGTGTCAGGCTGGGAAATCAGTATGCAAAGTTATCTTGTAGCACCTTTGCGACTAACTGGGGGAAAAAAGAAGCTGACAACATGAGCTTTCGTAGACTTGAGCCTACTTCCTCAGATGCATGCAAAGGAAGTTTAGGAAAGCTCATGCTACCAACCTCTTTCCTTCAGCTAGTCTCAAAGGTGCTACAAGATCACTTTGCACACTTTTTTTATCTCAGATTCACCAAAATCAAGATTTCCAGTGAGCTGCAACTAAAAAGACTATAACCATTTCCATACACAGATGATTATCAGTTATTATTGTTGCTATTATCATCCACAAAATACAAAATTTCCAACCTACTGCCTTCCAAAGAGGTGAAGGTGGGAGGTGTTACCCAGGCTACCAAGAGGTCTGGAGCAATAGGCTTAGGTGACAATCAGCCTTCACTGGGACCCTACATTTTCCCAGATATTCCACCTTATAGATATGGACCTCCTTATTATGCCTAGTATAGGAACAGACGGATGGGATTCAGTTGCTGTAGATGGCCAGTTGTATGAGTTTGATACAATTCAAAGATATGACTGTCCATATCAGAATGAAAGGTGGAGAAAACATAGGGCACATTTATCTCAAATCCAAATGTTCTACTAGTCAGAGGAACCTATAAGGAAATGAAAGGTTCAATGCAACTGTCGCCAACATTTCAGGAGCAAGCAGCTGCTAACATTTGCAGCAATTAAGTGGCCACAACTTCTAGAGAACACAGTGCATTTGCAACCATATTCTTAGTGCAAGCACTCAAGTTAAGTATCATTGTCATGGCAACGGACTGAGATGCTTAAAGGCTTTGAGAGCCACATTTCAACTGATAATTCATCCAGAGTTGCCATGTATTTTTCTGTCCATTACCCAAGACAGTGTGTTACAAAAAGCATTCAAAGTTTTATAGCACCATGAGAAGGCTTCTCTTAGCATGCTATTTTAAAAAGGTAGGGCTAAACATTCAGCAAACAAGAGTGTATTCTTTTCTTTTCATGCCAAAAATAGTATTTTAACACTTTCAATAATCTTGCTGTTTATGTACTAGCCCTAATGGGCAATCCCACTGTGATTTCTTTTGGTTTAGGAGTAATTTAGACACATCTTTTCAGCTATTCTTTCATAGCAAATGGGGAAGAAAACAACTTCACTTTGGCCCTGTTGTCGGGAATGAGTCCAGCAATCTATTTTTAAAAGGCATTTAAATATATTTTGTGCTCAGATAAGAATAAGATAACAACAACATTTTTTGAATAAAACTCCTTCAATATAGCAGTTTTAACACATTTTGAGAGAGTTCAGTCCACTGAAATACTGGTTGAAATCTTAACAATGTAAAGATGTCGATAAATATGCATGTATGAACTCACACAAGAGAATGTATGCATGAATGTGAAAACAGAGGCATAATTGTCAAGGACACATGATGGTAATGTTTGCCATGCACAAAGCCCTACCTTCTTCCAGCTGGAGTGATATCAACAGCGGATGCACATCCCACCAACACACTTATCCAAAGCTGATACACCATTCAGATTGTCCACCTTTGCTTCACGATAATATCTAAGCCTGTTTGAAATTGGCGTATTTGGAGCTGTCTAGAAAATGGCAGGACAACATAACAAGTTGCTTTACAGTGAGTGAGACCATTGGTCCATCTAACCCAGGGATGGGCAAAATGTGATCCTAGGACCATATTAGGTCCCCATTTCTGAGTTCCTCAACCCCTCCAGATTAACTAGAACACCTTCACTACCATACTTTACCTCCTGGGTCCAGAATCCTCTGGTAAACACAGCCTTCTGGAGATTATCATAGCTCATCTTATTGTAACCTTCTGCCTCAAGCCCTACTAAGATACCTTCTGTTGAACTCAAAGGTTAGTTAGAAGTTTTCATACACACCTGTTTGCTTATTTGCTTGTTTAATGCACTGCCTTTTTTCTGGTGCAGGATGCAAAGTGCCTTGTTGATGTGCACCTTCAAGTCATTTCCCTGAGGCTGAGAGTGTGTTACTCACCCATGGTCACCCAGTTGGTTTCATGGGCAAGCTGGGAATTGAACCCTGACCCCCAGAATCATAGTCCAACACTCAAACAACTGTGCCATGCTGGATCTCTGCATAATGCTCTTCTTTTTCATGTTGGAGAAATCTATTCCTATTCTTTCCTTATTTTTTTCTGCTTTTGGAACCAAAATTTCTGTTAAAGAAATAAAGCCTAGGAGTATGTCTACTTCATTCACTGAGGTATACCTGTTTCTATATATGGCTCTGATTTTTGACTAGAATATAGAATTTTTAACATTCACCCTCTGCAGCAAATCATCTTTGTCATTTGGGATTAACTCAGTTTCTGTTAATTTTCAGTCCAAATAATTGTACAGCTTAAGCCTTGTAAAGCACAGGAGCCATTCACTCTTGGAAGCCTCACCGTGTGATGCCTTCCAGTCTCTTGGGTTTGAGATTTAGGACCTTCTTCCAACAGATGCCCCAGTGGTTCCAAGAAAAAGTAGAAGAAACAAGCCTTACTCTGACTTATATTTCTTAGGATTTTTTTAAATCAAGATCTCCAAAAAGAGTTCATCATGGCATTGATCACTTTGTATTTGGGAAGACATTCTGAGCATTACACTCTTTTATTAAGAAAATAAATCTTTCTGATATAAATGAGTTTATTACAGAAACTGTAACTAATTTTTTTGCTAAGAGCAATGGGAATATGAGCTAAAATCCCATCCAATTAAATGTAATTTGGGTATCAATATTGGAGACTTGATGACAGGCAGCTGAATGCTTGGGCTCAGGCTTCCTAAATTGAAAGACAATGGAATGTACCCAGAGCTACAATTTGTCCCTACCTCTGTGAAAATGAACCCCGTTATTTTCTCATTAAGCCACAAAGCTTTCATTTTCAATCTCAGAGACAGCAAGGAGAAATTCTTAACTCTGGCCTCTTTACTTGATTTCTCTAGGGATCTCAACCCAGCAGCTGAAGCCAGCTGCTCTAATTAGCACAGCAAACAGCAACTTTGCATGAAAATAAGGACTGGGGAAAAATGAGAAATCTTTCTGAGATCGTGCACCGAAAAACATAGTGTGGATCTCTGCAGGAAGGAACAGAGTAAGGAAGGGACTTACGGCCAAGTTACAGCTAGAGGGCAGCTACACTATAGAAACTTATAGTTTCACACTACTTTAACTCTTATGGCTCCATCCTACAGAATGCTGGGTTTTGTAGTTTGGTGGGTACCAGCACTCTTTGGCTGAGAAGGACAAAGACCTTGTAAAACTACAAATCTCAGTATTCCATAGGATGATGCTACAGCACTTAAAGTGGTGTCAAACTGTATTATTTCTACATTGTAAATATAACCCTAGAAAGAAACCCAAATGGATGGGAGACTGGTATTTCAGAGGTCCAAACATAAGTTCCAGTATAAGGGGAAATGTCAAAGGCACATAAGCCAAACCTGCAATCCAATGTAAGGGTTATTCTGCAATGAAGGTTTTGAATGCAGAAGATTTTTATCCCTAGCTATTTTATCCCTTCTATTTAAAAAGATCCCCGTTAGGGGATGGGGGGAAAAAACAGTGATGTGAATGTTGCAATCATTCAGATGTCAGTAAACTGAAACACCCAACCTTCTTCACAATTGGCTATGCTGGCTAAGGCTAATGGAACTTGCAGTCAGACCTGGAAGGCCTCACAAGTTTCATTCAAGTTCTTCATCTTCTGGCGAAAAGGGACAAGGTAAGAGCCAGTCTAGCCTCCCCACAAAATATCACATCCAGAGCCTGGGAAGGAGGCACAAAGGGCCTTCTTTTGTGTTCCCACTATAAAATGTCTTCGAACCTGGAAAGGTTCATATGAAGGGGAAAGTCTTTCTGTAGCCAGGGCCCAGACCATATAGGGTTTCATGGCTTGTAACCAGTCAGTTCCTGAAAGCCTTTCCCATAAAAAAGCCTTTGTCTGCTGAGAGAAAGGCACCCTAGAAAGCTTGTGGGAGCAACCACTGAGGAGCCCTTTCCCATGTTGCCATGAAATGTTGCTGTAAGGATGGTGGGACAAACACTCTGCATTTTATTTGGGAGAATATGGTCCTCCAGATAACCTTAACCCAATCTGAATAGGGCTTTATAAATCATAACCTACACTTTGAATTGTACCTGGAAAGAAACTGATAGCCAGTGCAGTTGTAACTTGGGTGCAATTGGTTGCATACCTACTATATTATTTAAAAACATGTGCTGGAAGAGCCCTTGTAGGGACCTTGGGTGATGATTTAGTATTTTCCCAGATGATTCCCTTCCAAAAGGTATCTATCTGAACTTTTACCTGCTCCTCCCACCACACACACACACACAGAGAAACACACACACACACAATATAAATGTGATGGAAGTTGGACTTAATGGTTCCCTCCCTCCAGCTCTATATTGACTATAGTTCATTGTATCATTAAGAACACTTGATAGGTCTTAGTACAGTGAATGCTAGCAAATGCATCCCCTCACCCACTCCATCTCTTGAATTCTTAAACAAGTGCATGCAAGTATGGAAAGATCTCCTGTGTGTTAAATAACAGCTCAAGTCTTTTTTTTTTCCTTGTCTAATTCAGCCAAAAAGAATGAGTGCCTGATTATATTATCCATTATATTAAAGGTTAAGAAGATAAGATACCTCCCACTCCCCCCCCCCCATCTTTGTTAATAAAGCCGTGAGGTTCAGCTAACAATTATGATGCACTGAATCAATCCATTTAACCATCCAGGGCACAACTGAAAGTAAAAACCTGGGACTTTAGGCCAGACTCAATAGTAGGATATTTTGATGAGGTGGCTGAGATGTTGACTCCTTCAAAATTAGACAGAAAATTCCCAGAAAGGTTAAGTAAATGCATTGCTGGGAAATGTGCTCAGACTAACAAAATAAGAAGACAGGGAAACTGAATACAGAATCAAACCAGAACCTATCATAGTAGCAAACTAGGTTCCATGGTAATAAAGAAAACCTTATAGCTTCAAAGAAAGGGGACAGGGCACTAGATATTATGGGTATGTATAATATCCACAGAGACCATGGCCAATGTTCAGGGATGATGGGGTCAACATATGTGGATGCCCCTAGGTTCCCCTTCCCGCTGTAGAGTCACCAGATATAGGGGCAGGGGTGGGAGAACTCCAACTTTTCTAGACTTCATCTTCCATATTTTCATACCTTTGGCCATGGTGGATGAGACAATGGGTACTGAAATCCAAAACATTTGGATGGCCAAAGATAGTCCACGCAGAAAGGTCATAAATCAATGTGAGGAGACAAGATTTACTCATGGAACATCCCAAATTCAATTTTAGACATCTCAAAATATTGCAGTAACTTTGATATCCATTAGGATCATCTGTCCAATCAGAGCAGTGGTCTAAGTGCACCATAAGTATGACACGGCTTCAGGTGTTTAAGGCATCAGTAAAAATGGGCCATATCCATCTGAACTCCTCCATGAAGTCCTACTCCACCTCCTCACAATAGCGTAGAGCTGGCCATGGTCTCTCAAAAGACATCCCAGCATAATGCCAGCATAATGCCATCTCTGTCTGGTTCCATTTTAAGTATGGACTCAGCACAGGACAGTGTGTCTACTAACCAAGCACCAACCCTCCCAGTGGCTTGTCTGATCAGACCTTTACAACTTTAAAATGCAGCAGATATGGGGGAGTTTGTAAATTCAGTGGGGAAAAGTAAAGCATTTAACTCATTTTTCCTGTTGTGGTAGAATTCAAAGATATAGCCATGTTAGTCTGTAGAATCAGTATGTAGAGAGATCTTGTAGCACTTTTGAGACTAACTGAAACAAAGAAGTTGGCAGCAAGAGCTTTCGTAGGCTTTGGTCTACTTCCAAATGCATCTGAGGAAGTAGACTGAAGTCAAGGAAAGCTCATGCTGCCAATTTCTTTCTTTCAGATAGTCTCAAAGGTGCTACAAGATCTCTCTACATACTCATTTCCCTGTTGTCACTCTTTATTTGCATATTAAAAATATTTTTGCAATGATTATTAGATTTAAAAAGAGAATGCATTAATCGAGCCAGCAAAACACACACAGGCAAGAAAATGACTCTGTAATTGTTTGCACAGTAGCTGTGTTATTTACAACAAATGAAATTAATGTGTTACAAAGTTGGCTTTTGCTAGGCACTTTAAGTGGTGTCAGAATAATGTGAACACGAGCAAATGGTGTTTTCTTTATTCTCCCCACCCATTATTATTAAAGACACTTACTTACCTCAACAAATTAAATTCTCCTGATGAATTATGTATACCGTATTTTATCTCGGCATAATTGCCAGTCTAGGTAGTGTTCAACTAGTGATTACAGAAATGTCTGCCGTGTATATCCATGTTGTGCTAATTCTATATGAACATCAACACACTGAGACTGTGTGTATGGGTTTTGTAATATTAGCCTGCCTTTTGTAATATTAGCCTGCCTTTGCATCAGCGACAGAGCACATACTTTTCACACAGTTTCAGCCCCAAGCATTTTCAACTACAAGGGACAGCCATAAGAACATGAGAACAACCTGTTTGGTGAGGGCATCCTAAGTATAGTTACCTAGTTTAGATAAAATGGAAGACTATACCTGCCTGAAAGGTGGTGGTCATAAGTGACCAAAAGATTTATTCACATCATACCTTATTAAGCTTTCATATGATTAACTGCACTTACCTGTTGCTTTAGTTTCTCAGGTATTTTTAGTTTCTCCTTTACCTTCTCCTGAGGCTGAGAACATATGACTTGCCCAAGGTCACCTGGTCAGCTCTCACCTGAGTTGTAGAGTCCTGTATATGGCATAACCAACACCCATCTTTATTGTGATTGTTTTGAGAATTTGAATTGCATTGTTAAATGCTGAGTGTTAACAGAATAGGTTACCGGGACCATACAACTCCACTGCCCTAACAGCTTGGTCTGTTTCTGGGTGCAATTCAAAGTATTGGTTATAACATATACAGGACTCTATGGCTCAGGTGGGAGCTGACATATTTATCTCCCCATATGAGCCTGCCAGGGCCTCAAGAACCTTGTGTGTGTGTTGTGTGCCTTCACACACTTATGGTGACCTATCATGGGGTTTTCATGGCAAGTTTCATCAGAGGGGGTTGGCCATTGCCTTCCCCTGAGGCTGAGAACATATGACTTGCCCAAGGTCACCCGGTGGGTTTCATGACCAAGCTGGGAATTGAACCCTGGTCTCCAGAGTTGTAGACTAATGCTCAAACCACTATGCCATGCTGGCTCTAGGGAATGCCCTTTCCTTTGTTTTCAGTCCCACCACCTTCACAGCCATGCCCAGGGGGGGGCAACAGGTAATGCCTTCACCATAGCTGCACCTAGGGTCTGGTCTGGACCTTCTTCCCTAGAGAGTCTATAATGACCCTCCTCTTGCTGTGATTTTGTCATCAAAGTCTCATATTAGAAACAAGGAAAGAAGGTGCTCCCAGTAGGGTGGTATACTGTTCCAAATGAGCTGTTTTTAATTGCTTCTTGCTTTTAATGGTGCTATAAATAATTATATAGCAAATCTATGCTGTAAATTTTTTAACACCATGGATAGTTTAATTCAAAAGAGGGGATGGGAAAGAGAGGAAGGAAGGAAGGAAGGAGAGGAGGAAGAGGAGGAAGAGGAGGATTATAAATCCATAATCTAGGGCCACCTCCGAGCTGACGCTGCACATTCTCCAAACCTAGTGTGGCAATGCAGCTATTGCTGATATCTTTCTTGGATGCCATGCTCAGAGTTCTCCTCTCATTATCTCTCAGGGAACTAACCATCTGAAGCAAATGATGCTGAGCTCTCGTGGCTTGCACGACATGATTTCAAAGGTCAGACAGAGTTTATTCTCACTTGTGGAATGAAATTGTTTGTCAGGAGATTCAAATCACATGCTGAAATTCAAATTTAAGTCCTGGAGAGTGGGACCTCTTGGAAAGAGGAGGGAAGCAATCCTGTTCAAAGATGTTTCCCCCTTTCCACATGCTGGGAGAAAGCAAGCAATTGCTCTGCTGGAGTGCTTGGGCCCCCAGTGACTGTGCTAATGGCTCCATTAAACTACCACAGTGGATGTTTTGTGTCTTTGCAATTGACAACTCCAACTGCAGCCCTCTGGCAAAAAATAAAAATGGTGTGTTATTTTTAATGCATGCTTTCCCTTGCCATTTTTGACAAACTGCACTTGCAGATAACAAATGAAGAGTTGCAAGGTTTTCAACAAATCAGAGGTAAGGATAATCAGGAACTTCTGGCATCATAAGGTTTTCAGATTTTATATATATGTGTATGTATGTGAGTGTGTGTGTGTGTGTGTGTGTGTGTGTGTGTGTGTGTGTGTGTGTGTGTATCCTGGAGTGGGGCCCAACGTGGCTAACAAAAGGAAATCAATTAAAATCTGCTAATGATTGGTATTAAAAAGTTAGTATGATGTAGTGATTTGAGTTTTAGACTAGGAATCTTAGAGAACAAAGTTTGAATCTCCACATAGCTATAGAAACCCACTGAGTGATACTCATACTCTTTCATCCTTAGAAAAGGCAATAGCAAACCCCTTCTGAATAAATCTTGCCAAGACAACCCTATATAATAATAATAATAATAATAATAATAATAATAATAATAATAATAATATGATTTATTTATATACCGCCCCTCTGGCAAGCCAATCTAGGTGGTGAACAACAATAATAAATTACAACAAATTAAACAATATCATTCCCTCCTCCCCGAACATCAAACAAATAACAACATTAAAATCCCGTCCCTTCCCCAAAACAAATCAGCCCCACCCCCAAAACAAATCAGCAAACAAATTGAAAAACAATTATTAAAATATACAATATGCACTATAAAAATACAATGCGCAATACAAGATGCATTGCATTATTGCTGGGGAAAATGTTAACAAGTGTCCTCCGGCGCCTCCCTGCTGAGGAGATGGTGCCTGGGTGGGGGTTTTATCCCCAACCCGAGTCCTCTGCAGGCATGGCCCCAGGTGCAGCTGCTCAAGCCCCGTTGGGAGGGGGGGAGAGATGTTACCAGCCAAGGCCCCGAGATGTTACCAGCCAATGGTTATTGCTGCTATTGTTATAATTATTATTAACTTTATACTCTACCCTTTTTTCCCAAAACTGTGATGCAACAAATTAAAATGATGACAAATTAACATATTAAAACTTGCAAATGGTCAACAGTAGTAAAAGAATTAAGTCAGTGGTTCTCAGGCCTTTTGCCCTGTGACCTTCTTTACAACTGCAGGTGGCTGTTGTCTCCATAATATATGAACATAACATATGAATAAAAATATTTTATTTGTTTAGTGTGTGTATTTACATCTGCACATTCATGTAAATTCATATTTTAACATTTCATAAGGAAATAGCATTGTTCAAATTAGAATACTTTTATTTAAGTAAATCCAGTATTTAACTCAATACATGTGTAAATTTTACAAATAAAAGTTTGAGAGGAGGGGGGGATCAGAGCTTTGATATGTTTCACCCTTATTGCTACAGTACAACCTATTTGCTACATTCAGCCCTCCATATCCACAGATTTTTTATCAATGGATTCAACCATCCACGGCTGGAAAATATTTTTAAAAATCTATATTCCAAACAGCAAACTTAATTTTACCATTTTATATAAGGGACCTCATTTCACTATGTCATTGTGTTTAAATGGACTTGAGCATCCATGGAAGTTGCTATCCACTATGGCTCATGGAACCAAACCACAATAGATACCAAGGGCCCACTGTATATAGTTAACTAAACCTAACTATACATAACTAAGGTGACCTAGGATCTTGGCCAAAAAAAAAAAAAATTAAGAGCTTCAAATCAGAATGTATGTTTCTCATCTACATTTGCAGCAGTGGGTTGGTGAAACATATCAAAGCCTTGATTCAAATAGAGTGTTTCTTTTTCCCAACAAGTCTCCCATCAACTCTGGTTCCAGCCAACCTACTTATGTCTCACCTTATACATGTTGCTTTTTCAGCAAGAGGACTCACTTTGTGTCCTTCCTTTGAACTCCCAGAAATCTCGCCTCATCTCTCTTTGAAGTGAGAGCCTAGGAACTGAATGCAATGTCTTCCCAGATCTTAACTCTGCATTCTAACTCTAGGCTCACAATTCCTGTCAAAAGGCATTCGAACTTTGGCTGCCAACATGAGAATTTCCTTGCACAGAGAAACAAATGTTTCATCCTTTAGCAAACATGCTAACTGTTATCAGGAACATTTTTAGCTCCATCAAAACTACACAAACATCCCCCTACTGAAAGCTTTACTGTAATGTCTGTGGAGTGCTGATCCATTCATTTCCGCTGCTTTCTCAGGGTGCATCTACACTGTAGAAATAATGCAGTTTGACAACACATTAACTGCCATGGCTCCATCCTACAGAATCCTAGAATATCTAGTTTGGTGAGACACGAGCCCTCTTTGGCAGAGAAGTCTAAAGATCTTGTAAAACTACAGATCCCAGGATTCCATAGGATGGAGCTATAAATGGTGTCAAATGACATTATTTTTACACTACACCATCTCTGATAACTTATTAGGGTGGTCCAAAGACCTGCAGTCAATAAACTGGGGCAAACTACAGGGAGCACACATCTCCCTTGTTGCAACAGCTCAACTGGTTGTCACTCTGTTTCTAGGAACAATTCAAAGAGCTTCTGATAACCTATAAAGTCCTATACTGGTTAGGGTCAGGCTATTTGAAGGACCATATCTCCCTTTATGAGCCCATTACAGCCCTAAAGACTTCTGGACAGACCCATCTCTCTGTCACAACACCTCCTCAGTTTATTGGATGGAAACAAGGGAGAGGGTTTCTTGGTGGCTGTCCTCAGACTTTGGCACCATCCTTGCTCTCCTTCCACCAGCAAGTTAAAACATATTATGCCATCAAACATTTAGAAACTGAATGGAATGGGCTTTTAATATGGTGTGATGTTGTTTTTGTATGGTTTGTGTATAGTTTTCAAGATATATTTGGATGTTTATAACTTTATAAATGAGATGCAACATGGCATCTGAGTGTTGGACTGTGACTCTGGAGATCAGGGTTCATTTCCCAGCTAGATTATGAAGCCCACTAGGTGACCCTGGGCAAGTCACACTCTCTCAGCCTCAGAGGAAGGCAATGACAAAACTCCTCTGAACAAACCTTGCCAAGAAAACCCAATGATAGGGTCACCTTGGGGATCGCTATAAGTTGGAAAAGACTTGAAGGCACACAACAGCAGCAACTACTTTATAAATGGTTTAATAGTTTTATATTTATGCTTTAATGGAGGTGTTTATATAATTTTTAATCTGTACTGTTTTTAAATATGTTGTTAGCCACCTTGAGTCCTATTATTAGAAGTTAGGTGGGATATAAATGATATTAACAATAACAATAATATCCCCATATCTCTTTCCTTTCCTGTGACCTTACTGGTAGCAGATGCTCCCAGCTGCAAGCTAAAGCTAGTAATAGAGAGATGAAAAGCTATAAAGATGTGGAGATAATTTCTCGTACAAAAGCAGCACTCTTTTACTCTTTGTGTCTTATCTGATATATATATATATTCCGAGAGAGAGAGAGAGAGAGAGAGAGAGAGAAGATTGGATTTAAAGAATGTGGGAGCAGTTTATTGAAAGATGGGTGATTGGAGCTTGTGTGGTGCACCAACAAGCTTTTTACTGATTGAAAAGGAGATATAAAGAGCACTATTCCTCCTTGATAGGTGAAGTAGCTGTGAACAACATAGAAGACTCAAGATTAAGAGAGGAAAATGTTCAGCTCAAAAGAAAAAAAGGGGGGGGGGAAACAGTGCTAAGTCTCTGTCCAGAGTGCTGAAATAACCTGCCTTACATGGAGCCAGGCAAGACACATAAAGTAGAGCTGTTCTCCCTACTGAAGCAAATGTGCCAGGTATGGTATGCTTCTTTTCTTTTTTCTTGTCAACAGTAACAGTTTCCCAAAATTGACACAAGAATTGAATTTTAGTCCAACAACCATTTGCCATTCACAAAGGGAAAAGAAGCTAGACAAGAAAGCTGTGCGACAATATTGAATCAAAGAAACAATAAAACCACATAAAATAAACATTAGAATTTTATGCAAGTTCCATATTTCATCACTTTCTAATATATATTTTCCTGCCTTTATCCAGTGCTTCTTGCTACATAAAATCCGTTAAGGAGAGAGAGAGATGGAATCATTGCACAATGCCTTTTCTTCAGTAGTGTTGAGAACTATCTATCTGGAAGCACCCAGGGTCTCTGTAACACAATGCTGTAGCTTTCAAAATATAGATAAAAATGCTGTCACAAATCATAATAGTTATTGTGGTGGTAGTGATTGCTTTTACCTGCCATCAAGCTGACCTCAACTCATGGCAACCCTGTGAATGAGACATCTCCAACCTTAATCCTAGACTTGTCCTTGCCCTTGTCCTTAACTCTATCCTCGACAGCTCTGCTCAAGTCCTGCAGACTCAGGGCCATGTCCCCTTGATTAGGTCTATTCATCTGGTATATAGTATTCTTCTCTTCCTACTGTCCTTTACCATTTTTCTAGTGAGTCATGCCTTCTCGTGATGTGGAAAAGGATGATAGTTTAGGGCTGATACAGACCTGGGAGCAGAGGATCAGAGCCTCAGCAACCACACTCTGCAGCCCCAATCCTCCTTCTTGCTGCCCCAAAAAGAGTGGCAAAATGTCATTCCTTTTTGGGGCACCAAAAGGTCACCCTTAGAGCCAG
Source organism: Phrynosoma platyrhinos (assembly GCA_020142125.1). Lineage (NCBI taxonomy): Eukaryota > Metazoa > Chordata > Lepidosauria > Squamata > Phrynosomatidae > Phrynosoma > Phrynosoma platyrhinos. The sequence continues at coordinate 5,026,171 of CM034705.1, forward strand.
CACTGCAGCTCTTTGCACCCTTTTGGTGAAACGTGTGTGCATACTGCACCAGGAAGGTGTCCTGATGCCACACACATGTGGACAGGCGCACAGCATCAGGATGGCTTCAGGGTGGAGTCGGGGCAGCCAGTGTGCAGCTGCCCCACCCCAACTCCACCCCTAGGCCAGCCCTT
>CM034705.1:5039735-5060831 GCA_020142125.1 Phrynosoma platyrhinos
ATATTGCACTTCAGCTTCTAAGCATGTTTCGAAATCCAGCTGTGCCTATTTGCTCTGAAAGATCACCATATTTGGAGCTCACTATGGGGTTTTTGGTTCTGACCTTCCAAATAATGTACTCAGTCTGAACAGCTAGGACAACGTGAGGGATTGTGAACCTGAGTTTAACAGACTCCCTGCTGGCTTAAGCTAATGAGATTGTTCCTTTTATCTCCATAGGGGTCAGTCACCTGAGAACAGGGGGAGCCATACCCACCACATGGGTTCTTCCTACAAATAATTAATCACTCTTCAATTACTTAGTGGGGTGCATTCACTTGTAGCTATCTTTCTTGCTGTCTTCTTCTCTGGTTGGAAAGGAGATGCATGTATTAGTATAAATATATACAAACAGCAAATCCAGTGTAGGTGTGGGCAAAATATGGCACACGAGATGTTACTGCACTCTAGTCAATGGTAAAAAATGATGGGAGTTGCTGTCCAACATTTGAAGGGTCACATATTGCCCACCTGTGGTATGTATGTAGAGCAGTGATGTCAGTAGGGGTGTGTAGGAGGTACGGATCACACTGGATGATACCCTAGAGGAGGGATGACACCCAGCTGGGTCCTCCTCTCCCTTTGGTGCAGGAGGATGAACATACACCCTTCCTGGCTACTCCCTGGGGAGTATAACCAGAAACAGAGCAGCATCAGGGGCAAACTCATACTTTTCCTGAGTGACACCTCTGCACCAAGTGACACCCTAGCTATTGACACCACTGATATAGAGAGAGGCAAGACTGAATGGAAATGAAAATTGGTTGGCAAACCAGAAAACAGGATCTAAGAGCAAGCCAGAGGACAGGCTCAAACCAAGCATTAGGAGAATCAAGTCTAAGACCAGGAATGCCAGACTCATAGTGCTCAGGTAGATCTTCTTATGCAAGCAAGTCTCCTTCTACCTGAGGAACAGTCAATAGCCAGCCTAAGTGAATGGGACTAGTCTAGAAAGAGGAGGGTTTCCCCTGAGATGCTGCAGCTATATGGCACACCACAAGAGACAGCAGTCAAGAGTTTTTGCAAACTATTCACCCTTGGCCTCTTTTTCCAGTTGTGAGAATCATATAGAGTAGTCTTCTTGTCTTTTGGTATATCTTGCTAAAGATCCTCTGAAAATCTGTTCAAAGTGTCCAAGTGTACCTGGAGAAGGTGCATTAAATAAAAATCCACTCTTGAAGTATAGCTGTGGGGACATCAGTCTCTCTGGTGAGTTTGTTTTATGTTTTTGAAAGATGCCCCCCATTGGGATTTGAACCTAAACTGCTTAACCTGCAAAAGCAAGGAGTTCAGATTAAAGACAATTCTTGATGGATGCCACACAGCCTCCCTACTGTCAATTCCTTTTTATGCACCATAACAGACTGTGGGAAGGCTATCATAGTTCACTCCCATTTTGTGATTTTGGAGTTCTAGCACATCCATTTCAAGAACTTCTGGGCTTAAAGGTGTCTTGTGCAAGCCCTGGAAAATATCATTGGGAAACTAAAGCCAAAATCCTGCTTCATGATCACAGAATATAACATTTTTTCCCACATCTCTATACTTCTCTTCCTCTACCAGTAGCTTGAGAGGTGGGATGCCTCTACATCCATTAAACTGCTGTGGAGTGAGGGAGAGCAATTTAATTGTTTTGACTAACCCGAATTCTTGCTGCAGTTTACTAAAGAGCAAAAAAAGAAGCATGAAGTCATCATTCCACTTCCATAATACAGTCAGCTCTCTGTATCCACAGATAATTTATACATAGATTCAACCATCCACATCTTGAAAATATTTTTAAAAATACAAACTCTAAAAAGCAAACTTTAATTTTGCCCTTTTATATATGGGGCACCATTTTACTACACCATTGTACTGAATGGGATGTGAGCATCCAGTGGATACCAAGAGCCCACTGCAGCAGCACAATAGGATCCCACTCAATTGAGTCATGTAGTTTTACTGGGTAAAGAGGGTGCAGTTGAGATCTTTGTGTCTCTGATAACTTTAATGGTGCATAGAGGATGACACTGGAAACCACCAGCTGGTAGCCACTGGGACATCAGTTATACCAACAACCATAAGTACATGCAAAGTTTATCCTGGTTCATTTTGCCACCCAGTGAAGCAGGAGCATTTCCGCTCAGTAGAATCCTCAGACACAAATTGCCAAAGGGAAGAGCATCCACTAAGCATGTTCAATACAGTACTAAAGCTACAAAAGACCACATTTTAAGATGAGAGAGTGAAACCAATCATCCACATTCTAGGGAAGAACATGCTTTAAATTAGTAAAAGGTATGGAAGAGTTGACATTTTGCTGTCTTTTATATATCTTTAGTTAAGTTAATGATTCCTAAGCTAATAGGGATTTTCTAAACTCTCAGATCATTTTTGGCTCATTCTTCTCATTACCTGTACTTCAAAGCACATGGAAAAAATACCTTGCATTTCATTCTGAGCAAATGAATGGTAATGAATAGTCACTAAAGCTAGTTTCTTTTTCCTTTTTTGTCAGAAGCACATATGTTTTTTGAAACGGGGGAAACCCATTTTGAACTAGGAAAAGAACAGAATCCCTAACTCCCTTTATGACAACTTCCCTAATAACCGGAGCCTTGGGGAGCCCATTAAAGGCAATGCAACTTGGAAGAAATCTATATGTATGTGGCAATGGCAATGGACTCTAGAGATCTGCTTTGCTTGCCTGGCCACGATACAGTAGGCTATTGTATGTGTATAAAACATTGCTTTCCTTTTCTTCTGGGAACATTGATGGCAGATTCATAGCTACAAGCTAGGGATGTCAATCCTGGCTTGATTCATCCTCACACAGTAAATGGAACATATTAAACAAATTTCTCCTTGTGACACAATTGGGTTTTCCTGGATGTTCTCAGAGAAAATGTGAGCATTTTCACAGTTCTGTAAAACAAGAATAAGCAACTGGGGGAGGGGAGACATGTTGCAACACCTATAATCCACCCTGAACACTTCACCAATCCATTTGGATCAGTTCCATGATATTTGGCTCAATTTCTGGCCAATTCTGGGTGAAATCAGTGAGTGTGCACTTGTGAGCATGGTGGGAGGGACTGGCTGAAATGAAAAAATTAGCAGATTTGGTAATTGGTCATCAAAAGTGATGGATTGAATATTTAACATTATTGAATAAATGGTTGAAAACATAGTTCTTGAACATTTGGAAACCCAGCCAAGAAGAATTTTGGATAGAGAAGAATATTAGCAGTTAAGAATTTATTCTGCACACAATTCACACATTGAGATTCTGTGCAGAAAACAGCTTATTCTGCACAAAAAGAGAGAGAGATACAGACATATTACTTGTGCAGAAAATGTTGCTTCCTATGCAAAAACCCACACAAAAATGTTTCACAGAATAACTGCAGCATTTGTTTTTTTGCAGGGGAAATAACATTTTCTGCACTGAAAAGAATATCTGTGCAAATACATATTATTCTCTGCATAGAAAGTGCTGTTCTCCAGACAGAAAATGCTGTCTTATGTGCAAAAATACGACATACTATTTTCTGTATCAAAAATGCTGTTTCCTGAAAATGCTGTCTTCTGGACAAAAATACCACATGCAGTTTTTGCAAGGAATAAGTCATAACTTGCAAATCAGAAAATTGCTAAAATTATTCATTGCTTTCTTTGAGAATGAAATTAGTAAAGAATTATATCCCTAGTTACCAGGAAAAAAAAGTGTGGCTCACAAAATTGGGGTTTCTGGGTCACATTGAAACCACAGGATGAATTTTCTCCATCCTAGCTCTCATTTGTGTAGCACTGGAAAATTAGATAACCATTGCCTTTTTGCAGCTGTATTGTCCCCCTGCTCATGTGGTTCCTATATGCCTCTGTTTGACCACTGTACAAACAAAATTCTCGACCAGGTTGGCCTTCAGTTTGAACCAGCAAAGCTCTTCTTATGTTCTTAGGTCAAGCCCATTATTCTCAAGATATAGAAACTGCAAGTAGTGATGCAAGCAAGCAAACAGCAAAAACATACTGGATTAATCAGAGCAATTAATAGATTAGTCCATTAACTGCAGATTAATAAAACAGCACAAACAAAGTTTTGATGCATGTGGGTGTTTATAACAAGATTTTTCCAACAGAACAATTTGTTCCCCATGTAAGTTAATTGAATGAAATGTGTTGTGATTAAATACAAGTGAAAACATTTCACTGCATGAAGACTCTCCCTGGTGTAATAGTGACCCCTCCAGGTAGTGGGAAACCATCTATAACAGTTGTTCTCAAACATTGGTGTTCCAGATGTTTGGAACTTCAACTCCTAGAATCCCTGTCAATTGGTCATGCTGGCTGGGATTTCTGGGAGTTGACGTCAAGACTTCCAATGGACCAAAGACTGAAAAGCATTGGTCATCTAGTACCTTCTTATATGCATTTATTCCTGAAACAGTCTAAATCATGCCAGACTCATCCAATTTATTGGAGAGCGGGTGTTTTTGAATCTATCTTTAGGCCCTTCTTGGCTCACAAGCATTAAAAATGGTGGCTTGATGCTCCTTTCATCTGCAAAAGTGCTCAGTCTTGCAGATCAGGGATGGTTAAGGTATAATTCTCTAGATGTCACTAGACTGCCACTCCCATCTTGCACCACAGGCAATGCTGGCTGGAGCTATTGGGAGTCTTAGGGGGGTTGCAGACTGCCAGAAATAGTGCAAATTGAGTCCACTTTTAGGGTTAGGGTTAGTGCTAGGGAGTCATGGGAATTGTTTTTTTTCTTTTCTGAGACACTGAGCCTTCTCTGTCAGAGAGCTCTGGTGCCACAATAAAATACAGTTCCCATGATTCCCTAACCCTAACCCTAACCCTAACCCTAAAAGTGGACTCAATTTGCACTATTTCTGGCAGTCTGCAACCCCCTATAGTCTCATCACATCAGGGCAGCTACATACTTCCAGTGTCTTTAGGCAAGGCAGTGAAAGCAGTCTTTCTTTTTACTATCATGAAAACTTTATTCTCCAAACTTAATGCCTGGGCCAACAGTTTGGAGGTTGTTTTTCCCAATTCTCTCCTCTAAGCTTCAAATGGAATGGGTTAGAATGTATCTTCCAATGTTAATTGTGGAATTTCATTATCAGTGTCTACATTCCCATCCCATCCATGAACCATGGGTAGAGCACACATTCTGAATAACACTCCAGATACTTGATGCATGAGTCTAAAGTCCATGCTCAGGTTGTAATAAACACACAAGTCCTTATGTCTTTCAGGTGCCATTGAACTGTTAGATGGCTGTTCCTGACCAGATTCCAAAACACCAAGCTAGTAGTGCTACTATAGTGGTACTATTCCACTTTAACTGCCACAGTTCTATCCCATGGAAACCTAGGATTTGCAGTTGAGGGTGGGACATTTAGAATTCTTGGCCAGAGTGCTCCAGTGCTTCACCTAACTACAAATCTCAGGGTTCCATAGGATGAAACCATGACAGTTAAAGCAGAATAACAGCACTGTGATTGTGTGATGTGAATGGGCCTCTAGTCTTTCAGGGATTAAAAATGTGACCATCTTCCCAGCACAAAGATTGCAATTCTTTAGGGGTTTCCTTGTACATATTGGATTATTCTTAGACCCAAAGTGGTAATCAGATATAATTTGGGGTTGTACAGCAACTGAAGAATTGGTTCATGAAAGTTTTGCTACCCTTTATATTTTTCCATCTCATTCTGTCGTCTTCTGAAAAAAACCTGCACACCGTTCTATAAAGTGGTTCAACAATGCATTTTAAACTAATCTCCCCCTCTTTGTTGAAAAAAAACACAACATGTCAGAGCTCCAAAGTGTAGCTATAGCTGCACACCTTTAAAATGGGGCTTCAATTCAAGGACAATGAGATATGATGAAATACTGTCCTGGTCATGGACATTGTGTGTGCATGTATGTGTGTATATGCACCTTCATGTTACTTATCAACTTACAAGTGCATGATTCTTTGGCAGAGAAGATTAAAAACCTTGTAAAACTACAAATTCCAGGACTCCATAGGATGGTGCTACAGTATTATTTCTACAGTGTAAATCTACCATATGAAAGTGCCATAGCTCCATCCTGTGGAATCCAAGGATTTGTAGTATTACACAGTCTTTAGCCTTCTTCACCAAAGAACGCTTGTGGCTCACCAACTACAAATCCCAGGAGTCTGTAGGATGGAGCCATGGCACTAACAATGGTGTCAAACTGTATTATTTCAAACTGCATTATTTCTACAGTGCAGATGCATCCATAGCCAAGGAATAAATGGAGATGAAATGACTTGCCCCATGGTGCTTGCTGTTTGAATCTTTTGTGCATACTTGTATTTTATTTTATTTTTAACTAGATCTATATTTTATAATATGGTGTCTAATTCATCAGAGCATATTCCACTTAATCAAACATGAGGACTTTTAATCAATTCCTTTAACTAATTGATTAAGCAGGTAATCATCAAGCAGTTAGCCATTTGTCATTCATCAGTTAATCATTAATCAGTTAGCCATGAATGGATAGAGTCCCCCGTGGTGCTCATCACCTGCACATTTTATTCATACTTATATTAAAATATAATAGATTTTTATTTATTTTGTCTAAAAGATCTGAGGCCTGATGAACCAGGACACATTTTAGTTAACTGACCATAAGGGGATTGTTGGTTTTTTTAAGCACATAATTTAATGTCATCCAGAAATTGAAACTTGCAACTCATATATTGTTATGCATGTATTTACGATGGGTAAGTATGAGTTTAGGGGTCCACAATATGCATCTAATAAAAAATAGTTCAATTTTTGAGAGGCCCTGGTCCCTCTTATGACACACTTTTAAGAAGCAGTGTGTTAAAGAGGTAACAGATGGAGCTAAATCTTTTCAGAAAGCTCCAGTTTACAGTGGGATCCACATATGTTCCAGCCAAAGGAATGTCATGATTTCTTTTTCTTTTTTTAAAGAAAAAGGCAAGTGTTCAGGTCAAGTCTTGCTACACTGAAGCATGGCTAACTCATTGCTTTATTCTATGCCAGACCTTCTGGTGTGGAATGAGAATTTTACTTCTGCCTCTAGGCCAAGTTGCTGCCTGCAGCAGGTTTCCTGTCAGTTGCAGATGGCAATGTGAAAGCAACACAAGTAAAGACTGACAGCATTCCAGTGAATTTGGCCATCTGGGTCTTTTCACCGTGCACAAAGCTACAGAAGGCTTTCTCTTGTAATTAGATTAGGGATGGCACAAGGGGATTCTTCTAAGGATTTGCAAGGACATCTACCCAGGTGTAGGAACGCAGAACACAACAACCACCTAGAGTGTGACAAGACCTTGTCAGAACAAGATGCAAAACCCACAGATACAATTCTAGCAAATATGGATTTCCCTCACTAAGAATCCCCACATGCATAATATTTTAAATGGCATGAAAACTTGACTTGCCAAGCATGGCCTGTATCCTAGTTCTGAAACATGACATAATATTGCATTCAGGATGATGAATTTTATCCTGTCAGCTGTTGGAGCTAGTTTGATGCTACAGAAGGTCCACAAAATGGAACATAGGGTGCATCTACATGGTAGAAATAATGTGGTTCGATACCACTTTAACTGCCTTGGCTCCATCTGACAGAATGCTGGGGTTTGTAGCATTGTGAAGCAGTTTCTGGGTCTGAGAATGTGGCTCACCCAAGCTCACCAATGACATTTCCATGGCTGAGCGAGAACTTAAACCCTGGTCTCACCCTCAAACCATTATACCACACTGGCTCTGAACTAGGTGATACCATCCCAAGAATCATGCCTGACTCTTTCATTAGGCAAAGTGAAGTCCCTGCCTCAAGCAGCAGGTGTTGGGGATGAGCAGTGAGATGTTGGAGTACAGAGTTCTGTGGGCCAAGCATCCTTTCTTCCATCCAATGTCAGAAATCTGCCTTTCCGGGTAAAGGATAATATTGTTGTGTGCCTTAAAGTAATTTCCAACTTATGGCAATCCTATCACAGGGCTTTCTTGGCAAGATTTGTTCAGAGGAGGTTTGTCATTGCCTTCTCCTCAGGCTGAGAGTGTGTGACTTGCCCAAGGTCACCCAATGGGTTTCATGGCATGGTCTCCAGAGTTGTAGTCCAACACTCAAACCATGATGCCACACTGGTTTTCAAAAAGATAAAACTATCCTGCTGTTAAAGGAAATGGGATTTAACTCATTTGTAAATAGCAAATGACACTGCATATCATTGTAAGTTTGTAAACAGCAAATGATACCGCATTTTCCTTTCACTGTCATAAACGCACATTTGTTGAAAGTTTTCATGATATCCAAATCTATTTAAATGTAATTAGTGGATCTGTAAGAAGACAGATGATTAATCAACTAATAATTCTTAAATCATCTGCCAGCCCTCTTTACAAGTTATGTACCTATTTCCCTGTGGCACTATGAATGGGGTTGATTTCCAAGCAAATTATTAAAATCTAATCTCTAAGGTAATTAGAACACATGGAACTGTTCTTTAAAAATGATTTACCTGACCCAGGAAGCTCATCAACCATCAAGTAAAACAATCTAAACATAAAATATTTCATCACGGAGCTGAGAATAATGTCTCATAGAAAGTTGCCCATAGCAAACTCCCATATGGAGAAAACATAAGATGACTCTTGGTGAACTGAGCTAAAAAAACTACCTAGTTCAACAGCCTATTCCTCATAATAGCTTATCAAAACCCCAGAAAGCTTGCTAGATATGAACCTCCTCTGGGTTCAGTTCACAGCAGTTGGCATTAAGAAGCCTGCTGCCCTGGATGCTGAAGGTATTAGCAAGGCATAGTGGCTAGTAGCCATGGCATGGCAGAAAATAGCAAAGCCTTGGAACAATTACTAAAGAGGGTTAAAGAAGAAAATGCAAAGGCAGGCTTACTGCTGAAACATTAAGAAAACAAAAATAATGAGCACAGAGGATTTACATAAATTCAAACTAGATGATGAAGACATAGAAATAATTCAAGATTTCCCATATATTGGATCAATCATTGATCAGAATGAAGACTGCAGCCAAGAAATCAGAAGAAGACTAGGACTGGGAAAGACAACTATAAAAGAACATGATCCTAACATGCAAAGATATATAACTGAACACTAAAGTTAGGATGGTCCAAGCCATTGTATTCCCCATCACCATGTATAGATATGAGAGCTGTACAGTGAAGAAAGCTGATAGATAGAAAATCAACTTATTTGAGATGTAGTTCTGGAGAAGAATACTGTGGACAGCCAAAAAGACAAAAAACTGGATCAAATCAAATCAGACCAGAATGCTCCCTGGAAGCCCAGAAGATTAAATTGAAGCTGTCCTACCTCAGCCACATGATGAGAAGGCATGATTCACTAGAAAAGATAATAATGCCAGGAAAGATGAAGAGCAGTAGAAAGAGAGGAAGACTACATACCGTATGGATTGACACAATAAAATAGGCTACAGTCTTGAACATGCAGGACTAGAACTGAGTTGTAGAGGATAGGGTACTTTGGAGGTGTCTCATTCATTAGGTAACCATGACTCAGAGTTGTCTCAAGGGCAGTTAAAAAGAAGTAATAGAGACTTTATCTTCCATGACTTTCTCTTACTTCTGTTCAAGGTCATTCAACCTGATGGCCAGTATGGCATCTTGTGGTAGTGAATTTCATCATTCAGTCAAGGCCAGCTTGGGGTTTGTGGGAATTGTTGTTAAAAAAAAAAAAGAAAAGAACAATTTCCAAGTTCTGTCAGTGAGGTAGTTTCAAACACAAAAGAGAGTAACAGAAGAGATCAGATCAGATCAAAGCAATAACTAGTCCAACATCCTGTTTCCTCCAGCCAGGTTCTACTGGAAATCCCACCAATAGCTTTCTCTCATCGACATTTTGAACAATTGACACAAAACAGGCATACCACCACTGATCCTAGGGGTTGCGTACAGTTATCACAAAAACAAAAAAGCTATTCATTGAAAGCCATTGACTTGAATCACCATCAAATGCACTGAGCATTTAGATCATAACAAGTAGAAAGGAATGAACAGTTTCAAGAGAGAGGAACATCTGAGGATGAATCTTTGATAAAAATTAGATAGGGACATAAGGGGACAAATCCAATTCATATCTGGGGCTGGTTTCAGACCCAAGGAAACCTATCAGCACTCCTACAGTTTTAATGAACCAAAACCCCAAAGCAGGGATTTAGGGACAGAAAATGTTTGGACAGAAAGTTATCCTTCATATTCTAAAATGACAAGATGAAAAATCAGCATCATTCTAAGGAACATCAGGCAGTGAAGCCCAGAGATACAACATTGGTTATGGAGGCACACCAGGTCTCTGTAGGTTTAGGTAATAATCTTAGGAAAAGGTCACTTCTTGCTTCAGGCTCAGATGAGAGCCATTACAGAGCAAATGGTTGAGTTTAATCAGAAATAAACTATGAGGGGATGATAAATGGACTACAGATTATCTGTCCCACTAATTGGGCATGGCAATTAGATTTCATTAATGAAGATTAAGAAGTTAAACACCTCAGTGAACCATTTTCTATTCCACCTTAGGGAAATGTTTGAAACACCCAGGAAACTAGGATTTTGGACAGAAGAAAAGAGCAGATGGGCTCAGAAAGTATTATTATTTGTTTTGCCCTGTGCGGCTTCTGCTGAGAGTATCACATTGAACAACCTTGACCCACTTGATGGACATGCCAGAAGTTGATCATAGAATTGTACTGGAGGATCTACAAATTCCTAGAGAAGTGTTCTTGACTAGGAATCACTAGGTCCTCCAGCATGACGTTTTGGTGGGAGTTGACCATAGAATCACACTAGAGAACCTAGAAATTCCTAAAAAGAACATATTAATCAAATCCATGGATAATCAAATCCACAAAAGTCAAAGCTGCAAATGTGGAGGGTCAGTTGTACAATGTGCCTATGCCACACAGTTGTTTTCATTTGATACCACTTTCACTGTCATGGCTCCATCCTATGCAATGCTAGGATTTTTAGTTTGGCGGAGAATTTAGGATTCTCTGCTAGAGAGATGATATCTCCTTCTCTGAAATGTAACACCAGAGTACTCTGCAAAGAATTCCAAGTCATTTGCCAAACTACAAATCCAAGGGTGGTAGCATAGCAGTTAAAGTAGTACCATATTGCTACAACTCGCTGATAATTTAATGTAGTTATACCTTTGAAAACACAAGGACAAGAAATTTATTATTTGCCACTAGTTAACTTTTAAGCTCTGTCTAGCTCAGTAATTGTATTCTTCATTTCGAAATCACTTTTCTGCTTTGATTGTCACCTACAAATATTTTTTGTAAATATATCAGAGCTGTGAGCATTATAAAATGATTGCTTATTCATCCACCCATATAAGCATCTCTTTGAGTTTTTTCAAGTCTTCCAGACACTCAGTTACACAATTAGTTGGGTTTGTGGATATCTTGTATCACTTTGCTTTGGGGAATATGGGATCATCAGTGAACAGCCAGAAAGTCCTGTTTTGTTTATAGATATTATGGTTACAATCCACATCCACTTGGGAGTAAACCCTTTTGAATTTGATGGGAATTTCTATACATACATAGCATTATACTTTTAGTTGCACTGCTACTTAGTGAACCACTGGGATTAATATTGACTATAAGTTTTCCCTCCACATCTCCACAAGTAAATCCTTTATTTTTTAAAAAAAAAAAAAAGATGAAAACTAAAACTAAATAGTCCAGGATGGAGAGAGGAATGTTCTTGAAGTGATGAAATTCCCCAAGAGCTTCTATGTGGTTATGACCCTTCAGTGATCCAGAATTATTTGTTAACTTCACACTTTGGCTGCAATCCAATGTCCCCTCAGTCCAAGATAAGAAAAATTGTCAGAGTTTTTATATCCCTTCTGAACATGGAATCAAGAAGGTACCTCAGGCACCAAATTGTCTTATGTCACCCTCACTCCTACCTGTGTTGGTCTCCAAGAGGTCTTTGTCACCAGTCTCTTTCTGACAGTATTTAAACATGATTTGGCTCATCATGACATATATCTTCACTGTGAATTGATGAAAATGGCACCATGCCTCCATCTCTAAAGCATCCTCCCAAAGTCTCTTAGAGCCCTTTATCCCTGTCATTGGTTGAATTTCATGTCTTTTTGAAAGAAAGAAAGAAAGAAAGAAAGAAAGAAAGAAAGAAAGAAAGAAAGAAAAGGGATCTGTTCAGGAGAAAAGGTTGCACAGCCACACACACAGCACAAATGGTTTTCAGAAATGGCTCACCTTTAGTAGTTTCAGATTTTGAGGCCTTCCCTTTAACTCTCAGAGCTAAATGGGTGAAAATTGAAAACCTGATGACAACTGTGTTTGAAAGGTGCTGAAGCCGGAAGAAAAAGAAAATGATCCTTTCCACACTTATCTTTTTCAAAGCTCATTATCCTTCAAATTATCTGATGTGAAGCTGTCACTGATTCTGAGCAGTTGGGGCCATGGTACGTGGCTACAATATCCAGCCAGGAGAAAGGGGATGGTTTATCATAGTTCTTCAATGAAAATCTTGATTTCATAAAAGGGCAAAAGATAGGAAAACTAATGAGGAACATGGCAGCTTAGTCCAGTTCTGGAGACTTCATGTCTGATCTTCAATCCCAAAGGAAGACAACAACAACGACTCAACATAGATGCAAATACAAATAAGGCATCCCTATCATGTTTTTGAGTGTTACCAGAGCTTTCATTTATATTTTTCAGTAAATAGTAGCCATACAATTAACCCACTCTATCCACTGTATGCATGAGTCTCTAATGGGAGGAAAGTGAGATATAAATTTATATCTCACTTTCTTTGACTTGATAAGTCAGCTTTTTCTTTTAAGTCAGAGTCCACCTCTTAAATCTCCATTTGTACAAATAAGAGGGCATGACCCTTTCAACCCCAAAGCAATTTCCATTCAGGTTACTGCAGAAAAAAAAACTTGATCAGGTCCTTATGGTTATGGCTCAGACCCACTTGATGGACATGTAAGAAAGGACCAGTTCCTGACTCTAGTCAGCACTGCAAAATCTAGTTACTCACTCCTGCTGTTTCTAGGAAGGGCCATAAGACATGTCTCATCAAAGGCCACAAAAGAGTGATACCTTATTCAGCCAACTAAAAGGCACAAAATATATCATATAGGTTTTTCAAAGCTCCCATGACATCTTCATCATGCAAAAACATACACGGAAAGAAAAGTGGCAATGTTAGAGTCACAGGTGTACATATGTCAGAAATGACCTGAAGGTTCACAACATCATGATGACTTCACAAGCCTCTTTGCAAAGAAGCACTCTCTGTTTGGAATTTAGTTGCCTAAAAAAGATACCATCCCTAGATGGCTAACCCATTATTTCTGTCATCCTAATTGGAGTGGAAAATAAGTTGCATCATCTAATGGTTTCAAAATTGATTTAATAGTCATTGGAACATGTTCCAAGTTCAGGCCTTTCAAAGAGAAGAAGAAAGAGGGTATAAAGTAGCAGTTGTCTCTTTAATCTGTTTAATCTTTTTCATTTTGGCAGTGGAGCATGCGTTACACTGTTCTTTAAATGAGCTGTTTTAACTTTATAGGAAGTGTTTAATTCAGGGACAGCTGGTTGGAGTTATAAACTCCACTCAGTAACACTTTCTAAACAGAGGACATAAACTCACTCACTGTGAAAGTCTTTGCGAATTATACTATTCATAAGGTGCATAGGAAGCTGTCTTACACCAACTCACATCATTGTCTGTCTAGTTTAAGGGTTGGAAAAGTTCCTATTTTGGATTCCACTGTCCATACTAGGATGGAGGACTGTGGATTGTAGTCCAAAAAGGGAAAGTTCTCCAAAAACTTGGAGCTCTCATAGAACTTGGAGAGTCTTCAATGGGCTTTCTAAACTTGTCAAAAAGGCTTGATTTTGTCTTATCCAAAATCTTGCTAATGATGAGATTTATTTATTTTTACATTCTAAACTAGGGCTGTGTTGTTAGAAAGCTTTCCCTGAGGCCAGAAAGCCTAGAAATCTGGTGAAGTAATTACAATGGAGTGAAATTGGCTGCTTCGTTTTTGTTATGTAAACCAACTTTTCAAGTCTTTGGATTTTTTGGGCTATAACATAATATCCTTCCAGCTAATCTCTTTCATAGCCAATTTTAAAGAACTACAGTGAGAGAATATTTTCTAATCTTAACAATGATCTGCAAATTCAAACTTTTGTTTTATTTGTTTTTAACGCATGCTTCACTTTTCTCCTCAGATCTCCCTGAAGCATGGTGTGAGGGAGACTTTAAGATTTGCTGTCACAGAATAAAATATGGCTCAATTAATAGACTCATTTCAGTTGGAGTTAGGGAGAAAGTAAGTAATGCTTGCTGAGTTTGTACAAAGTATTTTGTATGGTTTGTGAACTGAGAAATGACTGTAAATAAGCAAATTAGATACGGTACCTTCTGGTTCTAAGAAACACAACATATTATCTGAAAGAGTTAGTATATGATGGAAATACTATAGTGGGCCCTTGGTATCCACTGAGGTATGGTTCCTGTGGATACCAAAATCCATAGATGCTCAAGTTTCATTATATACAGTGGCATAGTAAAATGGTATCACTTACATAGAATGGTAAAATCAAGGTTTGCTTTTTGGATTTGTGTGTCTGTCTGAATATTTTTGAAACGTGATTAGTTGGAGCCATGGATGCAGACTCCATGGATACAGACGGCCAACTATAATACAAATTTAGAGCCATTCTGCATTTTCACAAAAATTTCACTGTACATCAGGTTTTATAAGTTACTTTTGGCAACCCCCCTCTATCAAAAACTAAGTCCTGGGTACAATGGCATAATGTTTCTCAAACAAAAAGGTTTGGATCTCATCCAGTTTCCTCATTTGAACTGTGTTCATTCCAGAGAAGTTTGTTGTTGCTGTTGTGTGCCTTCGAGTCCTTCCTGATTTATGGTGACCCTAAAGCAAACCTATCACAGGGTTTTCTTGGCAAGTTTCTTCAGAAGGGGTCTGCCATTGCCATGGTCTGAGGCTGAGAGAGTTTGACTCATCCGGTCACCCAGGGGGTTTCCATGGCCATGCTGAGATTCAAACCCTGGTCTCCAGGGTCATAATTCAACACTCAGACCACTGTGCCATGCTGGCTCTCTAGGAAAGAAGGAAAGTAGTTTTGTGTAATTCAAAAACTCAAACACTGTGTTACAAACTTTCCTCTTGACAGGGGAAATTTAGCATCCCTATACTAACAACATAGCATGGTGTAAATCAAGGATGATGAGAGCAGGAGAGAAGCCAATGCAATTCTCAGGGCCCAGTGGCCTAGAAGGGAACCCTGGAATCCATTATGATACCTATATATTTAGTTTGCTTTAGAGGCAGAGCAACTACAAATCCTGCATTTTTAATCTGCTTAAAACAGGAAAAGCTGGACCCAGCCTCACTCACAACAGACCACAAACCACAACATGTGGTACACATCAAATTACATACCAAGTGTGAAGCTGAAGGATTTCTCGGCTGGCATTCATGGTTTTTTGTGGATTTTTCGGGCTATGTGGCCATGTTCTAGAATAATTTATTCCTGATGTTTCACCAGTGAAACATGAGAAATAAACTATTCTAGAACATGGCCACATAGTAAAAAAAAAAAAACCCACATACATACCAAGTGCTGCAAGGATTCATTTGGTGTGAAGAGAGCTGGAACCTACTTTTCTTTCTCTCAGCTCTATAAGCCCATATTGGTGAGGTGTGGTATGGAATCAGATTTTGGGCCTTTGAAGACTGCTAGAAATAGTGCAAATTGAGTCCACTTGAACTGCCCTGACTCAGTGCTAGGGAATTGTAATTTTTTCTGAGACATTGAGCCTTCTCTGTCAGAGAGCTCTGGTGTCACGATAAACTACAATTCCCATGATTCCCTAGCACTGAGTCAGGGCAGTTAAAGTGGTCTCAATTTGCACTATTTCTGGCAGTCTGCAAAGGCCCTTTGTTTTGAACTTAACCCCTAAACTGATTGACCACTCGCTCTTCATGGAATGGTCAGCTTATTCTGGGATTTAATCCAAAATTTAAAGGAGCTATCCAAGTGGCTGAACTCTATCCCCCCAAATAGGTTCAACACCTTGGATAGTGCCTTCAAAGTTAGGATGAAATCCCAAAACATATAAACTCCCTTATTGGTTTTGGAGTCACTAGATGACATTGGGTGTAAGATGTTCATCTTGATCTGATCTAGCCGAGTTCTTCAGATGGGCTCTTTCTAAAATCTGGTACCAGATGAACCAGCAATCTGAATTGGTCTGACATGGCTTCATACATTTTTACAAGTCTGTTTATTGGAACTGGAGAAAGATATTTAAAAACAGCAGCAGCAGCAGCAAATGATATGTTCTATGCTCCTAAACATATTTGGACTGTGATGAATGGTTTTGTGCTTTCCTTGAGTACATGTGGACCGCAATGCCTTTAAAAGTTAATAAAGAAGGATGGCTCAATAAATATGATGATGTATAAGTTACAAGGGTTTAAAAAGAACTGTGCATGTAGGGAACGAAAACAAAACTAAATAATAATAAAGCCCATAAAAGAGCAGAGGCTTTCCTGTTTTTGCAGAATCTACACTTTGGTTTAATGAATAAACTTTTATCTCTTTCCACTGAAACAATAAGCTTCCTCCCATAAATCACCAAGCCACTGTCTGCTTGGCTGAGTCTGTTCTGAATGACTGGAAGGAAATATTCTGTGAGTGATTTAAAGTCTCATTGTGTCTTTCCATTCCAAGACGTCTTAAGATTATATCAATGTTTGGGTAGATTGGTGGGTTTTAAGGAGTAATGAGCTAGTTATGAAGGAACAAATGGATCAGAACAAATGATCAAAGAATGGAGGGTATACTGCTGATCACATGTGTCCCTTTTTGGACGGTTCAGTCCTCTATTTGAAAAAGGGCTTGACATAGAGGACAGTCTTCTTTTTTAAAGTGTTCCCTGTCTGTTGAGTCTAGAGACATAAACCCTCAATGATTGCATGCTCACATTCAAGGGATAATATTTTTTTATAGATTGTAACCCACTGTGTGGGAAACATTAGAGATAGAAAGAATATTTTAAACTATTCTAAAAATTGTTGAAAAGCATGCTTCTGCAGGTTTAGGAGACCCTGAAGAGGAGAAATCCGGACTGATGAGAATTTTGTTAGTCCAGGTCCTATACAGTGCAAAGTTTTTTGTTTTTAACATTACACATTATTACAATATTTATTGTTACATCTTCCATTTTAACATCATCTCTTTTATTGTTTCATGTCTATTCTGATGTCTCAATTCTTTTGTCTTAAGCTATCATATTTATATATTGTCCATCTCCTTGATTCTTACCTACTGTAAATCACTAAAACCTTCAACATTATTCCCCTCTCAGGCCTTCCCTTTGGTTCCTTCATCTTAACCCTATTCAATCTTACTCTTCCTTTCTTTTTTTGTCACACAGAAAACAATATTTTCTGCATAGGAAGTGGCATTTTCTGTGTGGAAAATGATATTTCAACAACATTAATGCTCACAAAATTTTGCAGAATATATCCGAAACTGCAAAAGGTTTTGAAAAGTGGACAGTTTCTGAAGACGTTTCTCATAGTGCGAAGGAAACTAATGAAGAGTTAGATCCCTGGCATGCATGTTGGCACACTGCTTCTGAAGTCTTGAACTTGAACTGAACAAAAGCTCCAGCTCCTTTCCTAGGGGAACAAATGAATGCATGTGGTACCAACAGTTTTCTAACCTAAGTATTCTCTTCCATCCTAAACATTTGGCTTCTTCCCCCACTGAAAAGAATCAGAATGACCATCCCTTTTTGCAGCCCCTGAAAGCAAGTTGACATCTTCAATTTGGCTCCATTTCAGAATAAAGCTAATGCAGCCAGAATTCTCCTTTGTTGCTTTTTTGAAAATTTCCAAATATGTTACAAAACCCTGTGTTTTTATCATCTATTGAAGCTTTCATCTCCTTTCTTCATCTTTCTCCTCATCACAAACAGGACCATACCATGCATATACATTTCATAACAAAGACTCTTTAAAATATCAATAGTTCACCCAATTAAATCATTGTGAACATATTAAACTACTTGCATCTCTTTTGCTTTACTCTGCCACCCTCACCAACCATCAACCATCAGGTCACTCAACATTTCTCATTACAGGCCTGGAACAGACATAATTGCCAGTTATTTACCTCCCTTTGTTCCAGAATAGCTTAATATTCTTTGTGTGTTTGTGATCTTTTATCATTAAATACATGCACAAGCCTAGCCTTTATCTGTAAACCAGAGTTCAGCAAATTCAACCATACACCACAATCATTTTTCTCCTTGATTGTATGTAAATGTTTTCCCTACATACCAGTAAACATATTGGTGCTCTTAATGGGGGGAGAGATGATGTGAAGGATTTGAGGTTATTGCTTTTAAAAGTAGATAGTTCTGTGACTGCTGAAAATACTTCACACATCTCTAGCCTCCTGTGAACCACAGAATTGATTGAAACAAAAGATAAGTCTGGAGGGACCACTGAATATCAGGACCCTCCAGAAAGTCAGCTGTGCCAGCCATGAGCAGTACTTTTTCTTTCCATGACCAAGTTATTTCTCAGTCCAAAAGATAATTTTTTAGGGTAATTATATTTGCTCTGAACAATATGCAACAGGGTCCAGACAGAACCGATGGGAAATATAAAGAAGAAACCCTTCCTCTAGTTTTGAATGTCATTATTCATTCTCTCCTTGGCATCCTGTTCTCTCACTCTCTGATTCCAGTTTATCCTGTCCTTTTTTCCCCCCAATGTGCTCAAAATAGAGATGAAAATAACGTTTAAAATTTTGATTTTTTTTTTAAATGATGTTTTTCAAGTGTTCAGGGACCCTGGTAAGAAGAATCCTGGACTGTGAAGAACCTTCACAATTTTTTATTTATTCTATGCAAAATTCGCACATGGTTCCTTTGTGACGAAAACAGCATTTTCTACACAGGAAAAAAACCCTGTTTCCTGTGTAGAAAATGCTGTAATTGGGGACTTATTCTAAACAAAATTTGCATGTGGTTAATTTGTACAAAAAAAACCCCAACAACAACAGCATTTTCTATGCAGGGAACTACTTTTTAAATAATAGCTATTGTTTTCTGTTCAGAGAATGCTGTTTCCTATTCAAAAGAGCCACATGTGAAACATGCACAGAATACACCCTGAATTGCAAAGGACTGCTCTAAAAACTGCATAGTTTTCAAATACTCACAGCAGGAAGAAATGTCCTAAATATTAGGCTTTGCTTTCTTTGAGAAGAAAATTAGAGCAAAAAATACATCACTACCTCAGAGTGGTATGCATAGTCTCTTCCCCCTCAAAACAATCTGAAGGACCATAATACCAAGATCACCTAAAATTTATTTATTTATTTATTTATTTATCAATAATTAATTTTCATATTTATTCCTCCAGCTATGACCATGATCCAATTAAAGTAAACTCACTGAGTTAATGTGAATACTCTTGACTCAGTATTCACCAGTTATTTTCCATTTGTTGCAAAATAGTCAGTCAATCTAGCTGGTATAATAAATAAGATTCAGGACTAGTTAATTTAGCCCAGGAAATTTGCTGATCGAGACCCTGTAAGTAGGATGACCTCCAACGCATCACCAACAAACAGGACAGCAATTGATAATTTATAGGTACAGAAACAAGAACTGGATTCAAAAAGAGGACTGTCTACTGACAGACTTTCAAATCTCTCTGTGAGAGATACATCTCAGTAGATCTTACCCGACTTTTGGTTATCATCAAAAAATTAAAATACGAGCCAAGGTTGTGAGATACCTGGTGTGAGCATACACCCTGAATGAATGGCCTCCATGGAACCTTAAGTCCTTTAGAGATTATTACTAGACTGAGGTGAGAAGGATGGGTAGGATTGATGTTGCTTATACCTATACTTTGAGTGCTTTCCATCACACTCTACTCACACAACAAGCCAAGTCCATATAGCATATAGTCCATATAGCAAAATACAATAACATCCAAGATCTGTAAAACAGTGATACTTTTATTGGGCCAACCATAATGCATAAAATATAGTTTAACTTGCAACATATATTTTATACATTTCGGTTAGCCCCATAAAGCTATCACTGTTTTGTAAACTTTGGATGTTATTGTACTGATTTAAAGAGTATTACTTTACTACTACTAATGGAATTTAAATTTGAATATCCTTTCTCTCAGTCCCCACATGGCCAAGAAGAGGAATGGCATCTGCCCACATTGAAATCCCTCCAAACCTACTGAACTACAATAGAAAAAATATCTGATACAAACTGTAAGCCTGTGATTCTAACATCGTCACTTTTCTTCTGTATTTTACCTGATGAAGAACCCAGTGGAGCTTTGAAAGCCTGAATGATACATTTGGTACATTTTGGTTGGCCAATAAAGAAATTACTTTTCTGTGGATTTTGGATTTTGAATTAAAGAGTGTCATTTCCAGGCTGGATCATTTCTCTCTGATGGATTACCTAGGATACAGTGCTCCTTCCAACTTTTATGATGCTATGTTGAATTTTACTCAACAGGCTCTTTTGACCAGAATTGTTCAGTAGTAAGCATTGCCACCAACCAATGATAAATCCTTGAAGAAACAGCAGTGGTATATCATGACCCATAACAGCCAATCTTTCACTTTTGTAATGGCCAAGTTTAACACACATGCGCATGCACACACGCACCCAAATTTTAATGCTTGGCAGTTCAGTCAAGCAATTTATGTTCCTTTTATGCTCATGATCACCCAAGCATATTACTGTCTGGCAGGAGATTTTTTAATCTTTCAAGGGGAGTTTCAGAAGAGGTTGCAGAAATTACTGCCGAGTATCTTCTGCCAATACTTTGTGCATCATCAATATCTTGCATCCAGAAGCTGAAAGTGTAGAGAAGGGCTGTAGCTCAAGGCTTATCTACACTTGTAAAAAGGTAA